>JAQGAP010000215.1:0-51008 GCA_034697805.1 Orchesella bifasciata
GAGAAAAAGAAAAAGGAAAAAGAAGGGAAAGGAAAATTCTCATTACGAAATTACGTTGGTGAAAAGAGAAAATAGCGTTCTACAGAAAGAAGCTTCTGCTCAGTCTTAAAGAAATAAGCAATGCAGGCAAGCACTCATGCTTACATATAACGGTTAGGGCTCTCATACATTCGATAAAATGTGTCGAGGCTATCATGTAAATACACTCTTTGCACGGAGACAGTGTGTATACAGAATGTACTGGTAGATATAAGTGAAAGTATAACAAGTTTTGAAGAAACAACTGTTAGAGAGGATAAAAAGAAAACGAAATTTGAATAGCTTCGCCACTGAGAGAGAGAGAGAGAGAGACTTTTCCATTCGAAATTCTAAGAAGTAGAGAAAAGTTGCTTCAGGATTCTAAATAAAAAGTTGGCGACAGAAGAAGAAAAAGGGATGAGGAGGCTTTTTCTCAAGTTTATGTATCAGTGGAGAATGAAATTTCTCTAAGAAAAAGTATATACATATATTGCTCATCACACAAAAAAGAGCCCAACATATACCTACAAAAGTACATACACGCTACTTTGCAATTATGCTGAGATCCCATGACCCGTGATGTGATATACAAGTAAACGAAAAGGAAAAAGAATTTACATGGTTGGAGGCAACACTACATATAAGACTTTTTCGTAAATGAACGCCATTACGAAATGAAGAATGGAGTGGATGATGAAATGGAATGAAGGCCCCTTAACTTGACTCTCCAAAACTCTTTTTCCAGCCAGTTCTTTTCCGCTTTTGATTTAACAAACTGTAAGAAGTAACGAAAGTAAAAAGAAGTAAAGAAGTTGCTGCCAGAACCAGAGATTTTATATTAACGGGAAAACGAACCAAGAGAAAACTACAGATATATTCTTTTTCTGTCGGATGGTGATGGTATGGTGAAAATGAGGGAGAGGATCGATACATGAAATGTAAAAAATCCACACATTTTCTCCATTTCTTTCATCGCATCCACCAAAATGCTAAAACTGGTTTGGATATAAACTTTTTTTAAGCTACACACACTACACGCTACCCATATTATATTGACCAAATCCGATACAATTTACCCCTAAAGAAGTATTGTAGACAGCGTTGTGCACATTGGATTTTTATAGTCATTAATGTATTCGTGCTATTGCTGAACCCATAAAAAATAGTGTGTATAGGAACTTTGGCTAGACCTTGTCTTTTTTCATTAATTTAGCAACTCATACACATGAAAGATTGAAGAGCATGGTAGTAGCTAAAACAGTCAACTTTTTCTCTTCATGCGATTCATGCTACAATACGCTTCAGCATCTGACAGCTCATCAGTCATTTTTGGTGTGAAAGGACTGTGGGTTTACGCAAGTAAAAATATGTATTTAGGGTAAAAAGGAACAATTTTTCATAAAATAAATCCATATTTATATACAAGGGATGTGAAGCAAAACCTTTTAAATTATTTTATCCACGTATATACGAGTGAATTTCATGCAATATGAAGTCTGAAGTCGCACTCTTTTCTTTTCATTACAGCAGTTTCATAATTCGTTGATTTTAAATTACCTTTGAAGAATACATTCTTCGAAACTGGTATGCTTAAATTAGTTACAACCTGCAACCATCCCTAAAATTGGTTTATTTTATATGCCGAAATCATCAATTACTTTACAATTAAATTGAATCTCTGTCTGACAAAACAAATTTCTATTTGTGGTCCTGTCGGTGTTGAAAATTGAGATATGATGTCAAAGGCTGCTGCACCCTCCACCCATGTTACACTGTAATTTAATTTGAATTAGATTAAAAATTTAGCAACTAGACTTATACTAAACTAAACCATCTTGATTGTTAATCTCAAATTTGAATGGAAACGATCGCGGACTAGACTAAATTCATCAATTGGCTGCACAATAATTTTGCAACTATGAATATTATACAACTCGTCATAAATCAACTGGTTTCCAAATAATGACCAATTTGCTTACAACTAAAACGCATGTATAAAAAAGGCTTCGATTCGAACTCGAATCATTATCACATATTATGCTTGATACCATTGTACACACATCTGCATAATTCAATCGCTGTTTATACTAATGATCATAATTTTTCGCCATAAAAGCCTGGGTGATCCTTAAACATTCCACTGATATTATGCTCGATCGATCCAGTTGGAGCAAACTCATATAGGTTATTAGCTTTGGGTGGCTTCAGCATTTTCGGACTTGATAATGATGAACCACTTCTTAGGTTTGCATGAGTGCACCAAGGAAATGATCTCTCGAGAGACGAAGAAATTGATCTTTAATCTTGTTGCGGACACATGGGGGAAATGTAATGCATAAATCGATTCGCATGTCGCTCCTTTTTTATCATGCATGTTTTGGAACGATCAAAAAACAACAACGAAATGATGATCCTTCACTTCACCATATATTTTCGTTTGTTACTGTTTATGAATGCATACAAGTTTGTATCAGTACAATACATACGTGCAAACAACCATGATTACCCAGAATTTCAAAAAGACAACAGGCCTAATAAACGTTTTATTGGAGTATAAACTTGTAGCACATAAGCTCTTGTTTGCTGCTTGATAAATGCGGTCTCCTGAAAGCACCACAGTATATTATGCAAAAGGATAATCTTTTGAGCGTTTATATGCACGTATCTCTCTCCCTTTCTGAGAGGATGCTCCTGGAGAAGTCAATGAAGAAAAATAACAAGAAGAAGGACGAAATTGTAGGGAACAAGGGTTTTGAACTCTTTTTACGAGCAAACCACACATCATTCCTGTGCAATTCTAACTGATGAAAATGTCGAAAAGCTGATGATCAAGATCAAGTTTCTGCTACTAAATGTCACGCTATCTACTTAGAGAATCTTTTTTGCTAGTTTTAATGAGCATTGTAATACGAACAAGACATGCAAGTCTGCACTACAATGAAAAAGTCAGTCCTTTATTCCCAATATATGGTGGATCACCTAGTAGTACACATTTAGAACAGTATACAAATGCATTTAATAAGGACTTTCTTGTAGATATTCTCCTGCCTCTCATCAGATCTGCATGCCTGTCTTGTAAGTGGAATTTTTTGACGCTTTGGTAAAAATGACAGAAAATGACGCAGAAGAGGAGTCTACATATTTTGCCTTTCCATCATTGTAAACGTATTATAATTCACAATTCACATGTTCATGACAGCTCTCTGGTGCCTATCATCCTGAATTCTGAGTTGGAGTGTACGAGAGTTGACATACATCTGTATTTACAAGCAACTATGCATGCATAATTAGATGTGGTCTCAAAGTTATATATGTACTTCTCACCGTGTCGACCAAACTCAATGCATTCTGTTGAGCTAAAGATGATACTTCATTCTCATGAAAGGGATAACTATACTATTAGCTTCTGTTTGATAAATAAACGGGTTCCTTTATACTTTACAAGCCAGGAGGCAAGTAATTAGGGGATCCGTTTATACTAGCAAGTCATTTCTCACTCAATTTATGAAGACGCGTTTTGCTGCCCATTACCAAATTGATGGCAGTCATCATGTTTCAATTTTTAAGTCGAAGATGTACGAGGAGACGAAATACTGTCATCACAAAAACTTCGAACGCCTGTCATTTTGTGATTGTCCACCAAGGTAGTCTCCGTCATTTGAATCGATTCATACTTTTGTGTAAGTTGTGACAACTGAATGATCACAACGTTTTCAATTGGGATAAAAAATGAGTCTTCATGTTCGAGATAGACATACGTAACCTGAAGTTGAAGAACGAGTTGAAGAAACTTCTCCAAAATTCCGTTCACATTCATGCTTAGCCATTGCGTTGTGGGTATAATGAGAAAATCTTTCCGTAATTGGATGGCTTGCGAAGAAAGACGGAAGCAGATCTTCCCACATGTACATAGTCCATATATCTTGATAAAACAAAATCTAGGAATTTTATGTTGTATTTGAATTTTATAAATGTTTTAAGTTCACCAATATAGAAAAGGAGTGAGACAGCTTGAAGTGAAAGATGTATGGATCTCATCACGATTATCTTTTTGATCTTTACATTCTTACAAAGTCGATGTGTCCGGATCTTTCAGCCTACACAAGTCAGTCCCCTTGTAAACTTGCCGACAGATAAATTATTGCTGACGTACCAGGCCTAAATCTTTTATATGGGTTTGTATTGTAACCTTATACTCGTTGCAAATCATCTCATGTTAGTTAGTAGACATTTTATATCATTATCATTAAGCTCAGTCGCATTTTAATCGTAGAAATGATGATCGATTTCTATGAAATTGTACAACATTCCAAGAAACAGTTAACTCATTTCAGGATTAGGGTCAATTAAAGCAACAACTTTAGTTACGAAGACCAATGTACCGTCATAAAATATTACAATCTTATTTACAACAATATGCTGGACTTCAAGTTGTTTCAGCGAGGATCATCAAGCAAGATTCACTGACTGTGTAGCTTAAAAACACAATAATACTATGTGCTTTTCCAATTGAGCGAATTGTTCTTGCAAAATATCATCAGACACGATCCTTGTTGCAGTATATCATTGTATTCATCATCATAAAAACGACAAGGAAAGAATGAAAAAAGTTGTAAAAAGTAATTCTCATCTCAGGGCAACCAAGTCAGAGTTGTAGGGAAGCACAAGCTTGAACCCTGAATGCATGCATTGGCTATAGTATACCAGCAAATGATGGTAGCCACATGGAGCTCCCTCAACTAAAAATGTGAGAAAAAAAGTGATCGATAAAGTTCATTTTTCGGGAGGAAACAGCAACTTTCTTGTATAAGCGCATGTGTGTCAGACGAAAAAGAGAAAAACATTTGACGGCCATGGCATACACCACAGAAAAAGTGGAATAAAGGAGTAGAAAGTAGCAGTTTGTATTAGAAAGAAAGGAAAAAGAAAGAAAAGACGAGCACGTACAACAAGCAAACTTCGAAGTTTTCTGTCCTCTCTCCGTCTCCCTCTCATTTCACTTTTTCTTTCCGCTCGCTCCCAGTATATACTGGCAACTCCATATTTACACTCCGTTCTTTTTCATTCTTCATTCCGTTCCGTTGCTTGTTTCCATTCCCGTATGCAAAATGAAGCTATCTCGACGGTTATAGTACGACCACACGAGCACAATAAAAATAGAGGCAGAAAGTATATAGCATGATCACATAATGGAGAGCAAATCTATACTCACGATTAAAGCCTTCCAAAAGACAATATGCGTGTATATATCGTCGTCTGATCTCAGTTTTATCTATATTATTCCCTTCTCCATTTTATACTCTACACGTGCAAAATGATTGAAACGTATCAACTAACGAATATTTAGGCAGGCATCTGCATGGTATTTTATAAGTACTAGGATGCATATGGATACATGGTTTTTGGCACAGCAAATAAATGAGTTCATCAAAAATTGTTAGAACCAATTTTTGTCCAAACTGTCTATAATATTACGTTAAAATTACCTTGCTGTCAACTGTCAAACTGTTAGTTCAAGGGTTTCTCTTGTGCTTCATTAACTTTCTCGAAATAGCAAATTCTAATGAATAAAAAATGCATGGCAAGTATATAATCTATGTTACACATTCTACGAAAATATGTAAAAATTATTTGATAACTTAAATGCAGATATTACAGTTAATATGAAAAAGGTTTCATTATAACATACGCATACTCTAATATATGCATGCATAAAGTGTAGGAGTTATTTTGTGGCAGTTGAAAAGCTATATCCAGCTTGAGCTTCTGCACGGTTTGTATATAAATATGCATGTTTGATATACATAAAGCAGATTGAAAGGCAGGAGAGAGAAAGACGACGAAGAAGAGGAAGGAAGATGGGGGCAAAAAAATCTCCCTTTTCAACTCTTGGCAATGCATAAAAAACGATAATTTCCGACTTGCCTTCTCGTACACATCCCTCTCACTCTCACTCTTTTTCTTTTTGACTCTTCTGTGGCATTAGTTGGTTGCTCGTCTGTGTGCGCTACACTCATACATTGTACACAGCTTGTGCTGTACTTGAATTTTTTCATGCCATCTGCTCTGCTCCTGTATACCCCTGTATATTTGCTGTGGCTGTCCTAAAAGTCTTTTTCCGAAGAATATTGTACTACTCTAACCTTTCTCATTCATACTTGGCTTCTTGGTAGACAGCTATAAACTTGGTAGTACATATATCTCTATATATAGCCCTTCCTCAAACATTCGCTCCGCTCACAAAATTAAAAAAATCTCTGGATAGAGTGAGGAGACGGAGGAGTGTGTATGTGTATATGAGTCAAGAGAGGAATGACGCTTGAATTTTCTCGTCGTGTCAATATCGACCCGTTTTTTATCACTTAAAACTCTTTGCTTTCCTATTGCCTAGAGCACTAATACTGCACCATAATGTTCTGATAAAAATGCCTTGACTTACTACGTTATGTATGCTTCTGCCAGAATAAATCAACCCCTTTTTCCCGAAAGTTTTTTTTTCTTTATCGATTTTCTTGTTGTCGTCAGTTTTTCTGTCTATGCTTTGCGTTAGACTCTTCAACTGATTTGGATCTTTAACTTTAAACGTAAAATGTCACTAATTACTTTTCCAAGTTAAAATTTTACTTCAATATATTGAGGTCTCTGATAACGTTGGGAATTTCTTATGTGAAGTTGAAGTAAAAATTAACTAAATACCTTAAGCAAGATTTTGTACTCAGATTAAATGTTTTTTTCAGAGCATATGCATGAGAAGTACAACTTGACAAATACCAATTAGTTTTGAGGAAACTTAACTATATCATGTCGCTTTCAGCAATGCGTCTCCACATTATTATACTTTTATATTCTCTTTGTATAAATCTTTGTACGCAGTGTGTAACTAAAGTATTCATTATCTTCTCGTGCACTATTTTTTGTATAAAAAATAAAGCTCCACCATGTTAAATGTGGCCGGCAAACAAAATATCACAATGAGCTTACTCACATCCTTTGGAGAACTGCGTCGGTATTTATTATAAGACGCTAATTCATTTTAGATGTACCACCAAAGTCCATCTTGTCCATGTACATCCGTAAATCCTTATATAAAATGATGCAAAATGTCGTGGAAAACTGAACTTGGTTACCTCCTTATAAGCCTTATAAAATTAAAAATTGAGGTTTGTATACACTATACCAAAGTTACCGCATTTTTACAAGCAATAATAATATGCACATGTGAAGATGCCAAACAAAATGGAATGCCGGCCCACTTCTGCTCCACCATCATCATCGTTCAACATGCGCCTCGACAACTGACGACCTTTATTTTTTATGCACACGTAACAATCATTGTTATGTTTGAAAGGATGGTGATCACGCTGAGAGCTACACATGTTGATATGACATGACAAGTTTGACAAATTATATGTCTGCACTTTTGCATCAAGGTGTAAATGAATTTCATCGTTTACATCATCTCTCCAAAACGGTTTTTACAGAAAGATATGCATAAAATCACTAGGCTTCGTAACAGTTGCCAAAAACTGCCAAGACAGGACGTTGTGTCGGCATCGGCATTATATGGGAAAGTGAAACGTGTACCTAATCAAAAAAGGGCCAGCTTACACAACAGATCCAAGCATGGGCTATAAATATGCAACTCTTTTATGCTGTGGTCAAACTGAACATTGAAATGTGCATGAAAAAGCCACCTGTCTCAAACCAAGGCATTCATCTATCTTTCAGCTCATTGAAGTTTAAGACAGTTTTTTATGAGTGATTGAAATGGGTATGGCCACACACGACGACGGCATCTCCAAGATAAACCCCCTTCGCAATGAAATCATATCTTCTTATCATATGCAAATTCTAAAGATATCCTTGATGAATTATCTTATAAGTTTTTAAGGATGTATAACATAAATCAGCCCATAAAAATACGGTGAAACAATATTATTTAAAAGTTTAATAAACCAGCAGTAATTGTAAGCAAACAGAACACACAATGTTTAAAAGTTATGGACAAAATTCAAGTTGAAGGTCAGGTTTGGCCTTTCAGAGACTTTTGTGAATAGGCCATATGCGGGAACAGCATTGAATTCTGATAATTTCATGGAATTGTATTGATGATGGGTAACCGTCGACGTGAACATCAGGAGGCCTGAATAAGGCTAGCCTTTTTGCACGCCTATTTTCTGCCAAACATATGTTCTCAGAGTCCACTACTACACCATCCAAGCGAAATCACTCTGTGACCGGTGAACGAGTAACAAAACACTTTGCTGAATCATATGCATATATATGTAAATTATATTTTAGGTATAGTTCCTGTCCACCATGCATGTATGTTTCTAAGCATCTAATGCGCTTTACCATCTTTTATGTATTGGCAATTGCATAAGAATACATTAGTATATAGTTCAAAGCAGAGTGGATTGGGAATGTTATGTCTGACATAATGATATTCCCATAAAGTTGCCAAAATACAATGTGCTCCAAATAAAATTTCGTCCCTCTTTCTTGCTGACATTTCATTCTTGTTTGTTTGCATGTTGCATACTCCTACTACAAGACAGCATGTAGTAACTTTTTCCAGAGCTCCAAGCTAACAGGTATGCGTACATGATAGGTAACTGCTCTGCTCTTCTCCCAGTACATTTCATACTTTCGTCAATGAAATTGGTTGAAAGCCCAGCGCTCCTTTGCCAGAAAGCCATGTCAAGCGTTTGCGGCTTACATTGACGTTGTATGATGGAGTTATGGAGTTTGTACGTGTGAAATACGATGAAGTTTCGTACTGCTCTTTGCTCCACAAGCCTTTTATTACTAACGAATCTTTGCTGCTTACCAACTGCTGCCGCTCAGTTCCTAAAATTTGCTTGCGGTGAAAATGCAAATTGTGACTCCCTTAAAGGGTATAAATTGAGAAAAAACGTGATTATGTCATCATGATGGACAGTAATGTCCAAAATGGATGAATCCAGCTCACCTCAAAACACCACCTTTTAGGCAAGGGTGTAAAACGTTATCTAAAGGTTGATTGATGAACTTAAAGATTGCAGAAAAAGTGCACCTGGTTCCTGTCCCGTTTTTATAGGAGGAAGACAACACTATGCGCCATGTTTTAATGACTTTATAATCTGCATGTCCGTAAGTTTTGCTGAACAGCAAAGCACCAACAAAAAAATAGCGTTGTCTCTGCGCTTACTTATAATACAAGTATACCAGTCTCGAATTTTGTGGTTACGATGAAATTTATTTCGGAAAATGACTGAGAATTGTCGTAAAACAAATAGGATTGTTGTGTTTTGGCCCATTAGTTGTTAAAAAATACAATGATAAGGGAAAACCTTTTGTATGGTCAGGTTGTTTTGGACACTTGAGAGGATAACGAAAAACAAACTCGTTTTAAGTCATGCCTTTTTTACCCACTCAGTTTTTCTTCATTGGGGACGATCGTAAATGAATGCATTTCAGGCACAAAATACTTTGACGCAAGCTATAATAAAATATATGAAGCAGTCGTCCGTCCAGCAGTTTGTAAATCTTCACAGTTGACCAAATTCCAACAGTGGGTGTACAACATTTTAATATTTCAAGCTGTAGAAAATCTGTCAAGGGAAAGTGATATATCTTAATCCTAATTTAAATACAAACGGGCTCTTTTAAACTTACAAAATTACAAAAAGGTAAGCATGCCTGCATCTTGATAACGTGCACAAAGTCAATAATACGCATTTTATGCTAATAAATAACATGCAGAGCATGAGCTACTACTACAGAGCACGTTGGTAGTAAAAAAGTATCGTAGAGTTTTTTAGGTCGACTCTCAAAATGTAATCATCATAATAGTAAAAGCTACCTTACAGGAAAATGATATGGCGGTGTGGTGCAGGCTTCATTAACCTTTTACGTTATTTTTCTCTGCTGTGCTATTTTCTTTTACACCTTGGCTATGTATATACATGAACGAACCATGTTTTACCAACTATTTCATGACCACACATACTAAAAGACGGAAAGAAAAAAAACAAGAGTAAAACTACCTAAATTCATGCACCAAAAACACTTTTCTTTCCTTTATTTCCCCGTTCTTCCCCTACTTGACTCAACACGAGTAATGGATATTTTGTATAAAAGATTGAGATAACAAAGTGCGTGCCATGTCTTTTTCTCCTTTCATAATCCCGTAACCCGTAGCATGTGTGCTTTTTCCAACTTTCCTTCGGAGTTAAGCAATCCATGCATCATTTCATGGGTTGTTGGACACATTTCGTAACGTCGCAGATCAAATAATTATTGTATTAGAATTTTATAACGTTTCTTTTACACAATGCGACTAAAAATGGGGCTGCGTTGTATTTGTGTACACATATCCGTCCTCAGTACTCAAGTACATGCATAATATAAGATACGCAAAGGTAATTGCATTATAGAAGAGCATAGATACGCCCCAAGAAGTTTACCATATGCGCATTTCCCTTATATTCAAAGGTTGGCTATAGTTATTTAAAATTTAATGATATCTCAGATATATTTGGTTTAACAAAGGCATAAGACTCCCTTTTTGATTACATAAAAGGCACACACGGAGAGAAAAGGGAATTACAAAAATAGGACACGATTTTAAGGGTGTGTTTAATTTTCTGGCTTAGTTGGATTAGCCAATGCTTCCAACCAATGTTAATCGAAGCAATGAGTTTGTGCGACTTGAACACATTTTTTTTTTGGTCGGACGTCGGACAAAATGTCAAAGAAAGTTTTGAGTTTGGTAGGCAAGTCATTCATTACAGTAATCAAAATAAATACTCAGCATTTGACTTAAAAATTGGTTTAATATGGTATTATTTATGATGAAGAAAACTCAATTCGGTTAATTTACTTTGGGTATACAATGCAACAACAACAAACTGGAGAGAGTTTGGTTCGCATACATTATTCTTTTATTGGTTCCTTTCCTTGTTTCTGTCCACGATAATAATGGTATGGTCCCTACTTAATATAACATTTCTCAAATTTTCAGCAAATACTAGACTTTAAACCACCTTACATACATTCCGTCAATTTTGGAAGCAGTTGAAGCAAGCTTACAGCTACGATGTTGTTTGCTGGAGTTGGTGCGGTTATGCTAGTTTCATTTTGGCCATATATTATCTAAACTTGTCAAATTGTTAATACATCCTAAAAATACGTACATACCTTTTATTCCTAAGGATTAAAATTAAAGTTTCCCAATTCAATGTTGGTAAGTCTCCGGTTACTTATTGATCGTCTGTCACAAAAGTGATGATTACATTGAATAACAACACCAAACGGTTCAAAAATAAATTTAAGAAAACCTTCCGTTTTTGTTGGATTTCTTATAATTGATTGTCTCTTGATTGTCTCGTTTCCAAACTGCTGTGAAATTACTTCATCCAAACCGAGGGTGTATTTATATAGAATGCATATCACATTGCCCACAAACCATTCGCAGACACTACATACTTACATATGCTTAACTTCAAACACGAGTTAATAACAATTTTCCAACATATTCTTATGCATCAAATGGTCACTTCATTGAACAAGTGCATTTCCATAATTCAAGAAAAAACTGTTGAAAGATCATCTGTCCGTCAAAAAGATAAACACCGCAACCATATCACACACGTGAAAAACTAGACCAAACA
Organism: Orchesella bifasciata; assembly: GCA_034697805.1. NCBI lineage: Eukaryota > Metazoa > Arthropoda > Collembola > Entomobryomorpha > Orchesellidae > Orchesella > Orchesella bifasciata. The sequence continues at coordinate 11,673 of JAQGAP010000215.1, forward strand.
AACCCAAGGCACAAATTATCCTCCGTCAGCAGCAGCCACTGCTTGTAGCGTAGGTAAGGGTGAAATAATAATGTAATAAAAATCACGAACAACAAAAAATGAGAAAGGAACCGATCAGACCAGATTGCACTTGTACATGACTGCAGAGGAGTCGTCAACTACTAAATACTAGTGTTGTATAACGATGCAAAAATGAGAATCTGCAATCACACATCTGATGATGCTGATACCAAATAAACAAGCCGATAGGAGTGAATGAATAGTGGCAAGTTTACCTACTCAACAATTGTTGTTGACTGAATATCTACAATAGAAAATGCAAAAGTTAAGGAGGGTGCCTTAATACACGATCAGTTAAGAAAAGCATGGACAACTAAAAAATAAGAACACGGAGAGATATCTAATAAAATATGTTGAGTACATACTACAGTTTTTACTATGTACAACAATGTGAATCTCAAACCTTCTTTTACAACTTCTCAAGTTTATTTTATACATACATCCACACTGACAAACGTGCTGTCTGCATACATCAACACAAGCCAAGCTCGATGATGATATATACACTTATGCAGGTCGGCACATCACATCATATGAATGCTGCATCTGAATTATGTATGATTGCACATAATCTTTATGCTAAAGGAATTAAAGCAAGATGCCCCCAACTTCACTATCTGTTGTGCCTTTTTCTTTTCTTGTTAACCAAAATGCATAATACAAGAAGTGGTCAGTGTGGTAGAGGAGTGCATGATTCGTATTTCATGTATGCAGATATGGGCAGATTAAAAAGTCCAGCAGGTATAAAAACCAATAATACCAGCATGAAATTATCTAATAATAATAATGATGAAGATGATGATGATGAGCACGCGGTTAATACTGCATACCGTTCTTGATCTGTTTATTGGAACGCTAAATGCAAACATGTGCTTGTTTGTTGCATAAACCAATAGTAAATTATACTGGATCTCTGGTGCTACCAATTTACACGTTAGGGACAAGTTTTGTTTGCTCAGCTTTAATAAATGGTGCTCATCTAAAATATGGCAAAACTCAACAACAAAGTAAGAGTTACAAAACTGATTTAGACTTGTTTCTTGAAATATTTTCTCTTACGGGATCAAACGTATTTCGTAGTATAAAAATGTGGAAGTGGGAAAATAGCTGAAAGAATTACCTCGCAAGTGTAGCATGCTTCTAGAGGATGATGACTGGTGTAATTAATAGCAGCACTGAGTCAAAACGCAACATACACTCTAATCGTAAGTTAGAATAAATTACTATCAACTTTAATAATAGCAGAGCAAAGTTTCATTTCTGCTGTTGGATTACCATCAAATCTAAGTAATAGAGAGTTTTTAGATTATATCGGCAGGTAGAGAAAAAAGAACGCCTCGGATGGTGAGAACTGTTCACGGATTTGTATTTGTATGCATCTATTTATTAAATACGTGTAAGTTATATCTCAAGCCAACGCGTAAACAGTGAGCATGGTCCAGAAGAAGAAAGTAGACAAGCCACAACAAAAGTGGGAGTATCTTCAGCAATAAAATAGCACCACTAGCTACTTGAGTCAGACAACGCTCATCGAAATCAACTCATCAGCAATTTAGCTTGTGGTTTGTCTTCTCTCTTGATGATGGTACAGTGTATGCACGCATGTTATTTCTACATTAAACATAGTTATAACCACCGGTTCTACTTGGCATAAACAGCTAGAAACTAATTATGAAAACTTTACTGTGTGTAACTAAAATGCTTACGCTTGGGACTAAAACCATTATCAGTAATAGATGCTTAGTATATCAGATCAAAAACTGTGTACTTATATAGGAGTCGGCATGATGTTATACAATTTTTGCCATTTTTTATTATTACATCTACATATTATGAAAAAATCTAGATGGATGAACCACAAGATAATCATAATAACATAGTTGGTAGTTCGTATGTGTACACAATGATGCCTTAGAATATGGGAAACGACAGGAAAAGCAAAAGCCAAAGCGGTGTTGGGTTGATTGTTATTGTAAGCGAGTGGTTGGAGGGGCAGTCAATTTCTTTACACAGTGACTTCACTCACGCAGTCAGACATATATTACAAGTCAATTACCAGCTTTTGCTTTTCTGTGAGATTCTATCATTACGAAATTCACTAATCTTTTCAGTTTCTCGGACTATAAGAAGAAGAATGTAATGGGCTACTTTGTTATACGACTTTTTACGGCTACTAGTATGCCAGGCTGACAATGAAAGGGTCTTATGACTGACTGCATTCATTTGTTAACTCGAAAAAGGGATATTTTGTTGATCATTGACATGATAAAAAGACTATAAATTTTATATTACTTGTAATAGCCACATTCGATCTAAATCTGAAATATGATAAACACTTGGCAGTTTTCTCAGCATTTCTTTTGTTACTTTATTTTGTGTGAGTACTATCGAGACAGTAGTGCCAAGCCAATGCTTCTTCTTCTGCAATTTCTAACCAAGTTTACTTCCTGCCGACATAAAAGTGTCTACACTCCTTATCCGGTGATCATGCTTGTTCTGGATGTGCACTTGGACTTGGATAAAAGTAGAACTGTTGGCTGTATTGGCTTTTCTATTGAAATTGGACTTGCGAACTGGTGCTCAGAGCATACCAGGGGTTAAAATGTAAAGTGTACTTTATTCCATTTTAGCAAACTGCAATAAAGCGTCAACAAAAACCGGTTTTTATTTTCTTCAAATAATTATTATCGTCCTTGCGGAGGTGTACTACAGTTGACGTGAAAATTTCTTGCTCATTGATTTCTCTTACGCTTTAATTGGTACCGTACTCCAAGTCCTACGTATTACAAACTTGGATAATAATGACTCAATGAAAAGTGAATTTGTGTAAGGAAGGCACTTTGTGCAGCACAACAGTAAAACAAGATGCACTATGATTTTTGGCAATCGCAGACAAACCAAACCACTAACACCTTCAAGCGTGATTGCAGCTTTTAAGTTTGATTTACGGTAGAAGAAGAAACCTTGTCTCAAATTATTATAAAATATTTGTCAGAGACTAGTAGATACGGGATATATCTGCATAACCAAAAATGCTTTTCGTCTTCAAAGAAATCGGTTGATTAGAGATTGCTTAGTAAGCACAAATTGAGAAGTGTACACACATACCAAACTGATGTAGTATTCAATTCAAGGTCATCCAGCCCTTGTATGCATTTATTCATTCTAATAAGTGTATGCCTACTCAACCAGATACGCACAAATATAAAAGAATTCATTCATATGCAATTTTCAGTAAATAAAGAGTCCATTGCAATGGACCTGATTAGATGTTAAAATATAATTCTGCTTGTCATTGATGACGTACAACACGTGATGATGAATCTGGACCCAACCCACAACCTTACTTAACTGTTAATGAAGTGTGTAAAAGAAGAGAAGAACAGTCTGGATGCACTACTCAATCCACATTTCATTTCAGCATCACCAAAACATCATTTTTTTCAAAATGGCTTGCATACGTGTAATTGTATCTGTATGATACGTTTGTGATAGTGTGCAACATATTTCCTGTTCCTTGTTCTTCTGAATTTTTGTTTTGTATGCAAAAGCTATTGAATTTGAAATGAAACGGTCATTGGAAGCCCTTGCAATCAACATCTTCCATTTGATGACTCTTTGATGTCATCTTTTGTACTCTTGAAAATGAAAACAGTAAAAAAAGGTTTGCTGTCATATTTTTACTTTGAAGTATTAAGCGACAGCAGTTGTATATAGGGCTAAGGATAAACAATTCAATTTGAACAAAAATAACAATCATCAAACGAAACCATGCTTATGTACAATTTGTACAAACAAACTAATCCTAAGTTCCTGCCATGCGTAGATATAAATGTGCATACAAAGGTTCGGAAGATTATCATTATTTCCTACGTGATTATTAGTATCAATACCACCATCATCAACAGCAGGAGAAGGACCGAAAATGATGATTGGTTACAGATTACAGGTAAAGAATGGCTCAAGGTGTTTACATTATTTAATCCCTCAAGTCACAAACATTACATCTTTCTTATCTCAAATGCTTGTTAGGTGCTTGCTATTACATTTTGGTTTGTAAGAATATTGATAGTGACTTGATGATTTGTAATGTAATATCAAGTTCAGCATTGGAATCGTCATTTTATGGCACCGACGATAACAACAAAGACCGCCTCAAATGGCAACTCACACCAAAAAGCATGCTTTTGCACACTCGCAATCTTTGAGTTCAAACACTTTTTCTAATTTCTACAACTAGTAATTAGGTATCATTCAAACCATCCAATTAGACTTTCAACTTTGTGCGAAACTGTAGCCATAAAATTTGTTAACAACATTGAATAACCAAAAGGTGATTGTAGAGATGTTACACTTTTTCCTCCGGTAAGTAATTACAATATGCAGATTATTTGTATCGTATAGATTATTGAAGATATCTAATGTTAATGAGAGTTTCCATATTTTTTCATAGTCTTATATAGTTTGTTGACTGGATGAGAGAGAAAAAGTGGAGTCACGGATTCCGTTGCGCGCCTATTGTCTACAGCACTCGCTAACCTTAGGCCATCAATGAATTAATGAAATGAAATGACCGTATAGCGTAGAAGGGATTATTGAATGAAACTAAACCACACTTAACGAGGTCAATTGGCTCGAAGATGATTCCTGAAACTGATAAGACCATTGTCGTTGAAACGTCCGAAATGTCCAAGAAATTGTATCGTAAGTAGTCGGCACTTTTCAACTTTTGATTTACTTTCACAAGACGTTGACAGATGATTATCCTTGTGGAAAGGATGTTGTTGATCTGTGTGATGAATGATCACAGTGGCCTGAGCATGTCCTCAGTTACTCTAACAAATTTGATATTTGGACCGGGTTGGAAGCAAGATTAAAACTAATTTTAAATTTGCATTCACAACCCATCAGGAAATGCTGCTGGACAAGCTCATGCAACAAGACTCACTTTTTTACGGGAATATTTATCATCGGAATGATTTAATAGGTCGTAAGACCAACATCCATAAATCTGGATAGCTCATGATGACTAACGATGTGCAAGGCAGTGAAGGACCGTGCCTGTTAAATTTATACTGAAATGATACAGCCTCTTCTGTAGCTCCATCGTTTCAGTATATATTAAGTGAATTGCTTGTTGGTTTATTGTCTAGATGAGATAAGTACGTACTCATGTATTTGGAGCAAGATATGAAATAAAAAAGTCTCCTTAGCAGGTGGGCCTTGAGGGGACAGGTTGACTTCACTTTTTAAATGATCCGCACACATCAAGTAAAGTCGAAAGTAAAGCCGTCTGTTGGATGAGATCCTTCAATCATTCTCGACCAGCCAGGCAGGAATACAATGGACACAAAGCGTGTTACCTTATGTACAGATTAGACTTTTTTTTTCTAAAAAAATCATAAAAATTGTATCCTGTTGTACGATGCATTGTTGTTACGTGCATTTTGACTGACAAATGAATCTGTTCATGGAGTGTATGGTTTCCTAAAGTGCAGCAGCTAGCTACCTACCGATGAAAGCAATGCTGAAATAAGAAAAAAGCGAAGCGAATGGTTAAAAACCATTGTAGAACGAGAAAAGTCATCATCATACAAGCCTTCAATTGATTCCACACATACAAATAAGTGCATCATCCACGGTAGGTCCACACTTTGTCAAAAAACCAATACAAATGTTCTACCGGTTGAGCACTCATCGCATAAGGACCCCTAAGGATTGACTTATGCAGCTTCTTCATTCACAACCAGCCCATCAATGGGGAAAAGATTATCATATATAGTAATTGCGCTACAGTTGATGACGGCGATGATGATCCGTTATTGTTTCATGTCGACCCCTTGAGGGTACACCGTGTGGGCTAATACATACACTCACTATGCCTAGAGAGAGAGAGGATGCATGCAGAGTGGAATATGAAAAAATATACATTTTTATTTAAATTAAATAAATACTGGACTCACTCTCCTGTTAATCATTAAAGACCAACTGTCCATGAGAATGGTATATATAACATTATGGCACAGTGTCAATATCACTGGTGCATGCATCTATTAAATATGCGTGAAGATGTACATTTTTGTAGCCCAAGGGCCCGAAAAGAAAGAACATTACGTGTGTCCGTTCTTTCATCACCACATGCAAGAGTCCTGCTCAAGATTTCAGACTAACGGCGCATCTGCAAGCCTTTGCCAATCATTCAGACTTTTTATGTTAGGCCAATGGCATGGTGGTCTTCCGCGGTGATTTTACAGTATAAATAAGTTTGATGGTGTAATATCAATCTCCAGATCGTATACGAAATTATTATGGAAACTACTTAACCAGAGCGTATCAAGAATCAAAACCAAGTGACAGGAATGACCAGTGGTTTTACGTTTGAGAAGTAACATGGAAACTTTTTGTAATGTAATAGGGCAAGGCCTGTACTCGTAAATCCACTCCCAAGAAATTTACGAGAATTTTATACCGATTTTGACATGCTATTTGAACAGCACACTGGAAAAGTATGATTGTGTTTGGTTTAACGAGGTGAACTTTCTTTTGTTCATTTTACAGATTTCTGCAAACAGCAGGCTTCCAATACGACTTTTTGTTGGGTAAATGGCAGATCTTTACTACATGATGTATTGTTGGGAGTAGGACTAGAAAATGAAAGGAATTCAAAGGGCATGCTACTGTTGAACGTGTAACCATTAGACGTTCACAGCACAACAGACGGAATTCCATTGCATGATAAATCCTCATGCAAGTTGACCATATGTTTCACCACTCAACAACACAAATAAGCTGATTTTTTTACTTCTGTATTTTTAGGAATGCGCATTTTTGCAAGGGTATAACGTTACCACCACTAAAGGCGGCTTCGTACCTACAAAGGGAAACGTAAACAAAAATTCAATATTACATTGTTGGGAACAATAAAAGTTTCATTTCAAATTTTTATCATGCACCTTTGAACAATCTTCAAAACTATTTTTCCTGCCAGCTATGATATCAAACTAATCATGAAATATGCTTTTTTATTACTCCAAAAGAAGTTAACGTTATTTTCGCATGTGTCGAAGCTATTTCTTTACGGAATAATAATGTACGCAGAATTTGAGGAGAAAAAATACTCCATATCGTTGTTCCATTCTTTTGCCAGGGACAAGACGCCATGCGCCAGTGAAATTCCTTTTCACCAGCTTTTTTATTTAAAAAAAGAAACCGGACACCTACCAACTTTATGAAGGGGTAGCCGCTGTTGCTGAATACTTTTATGCGATTGCTCCTTCCGAGAGATTAGCTTTGGGTTACAGTAACGCTCCTGTGCACCCAAGAATTTCATTCAATTTGTATAATAAGCTTCAGTAACAAAAAACCTAGAATTATTCATATGAGGAATCATTATACGTATGGTTTGGGATTGAACCCAGTCAACAAGCCTGATATTACCACTTTTAACACCATGAACTTGTCTAATGAGTACATTTAACTAATGCACGTATGGTTTGTTGATTAGTATAATGAAGTGTACGTATGGCCGGACACTTTGTTTTATTTAAGGTATAAAAATGAAGTGTCAACATAACTTTTAAATTAGCCTGAATATAATATGCCTGAATGTGTTCTCATGCTATTGAGAAATAATTATATAGTTTCGTTAATGGCCTCAAGCACCAACTTATGTATCCTGAAATGGTCCCTCGCTAGTGATAAAGACGCATAAATGTCTACGTATTTTTCCATGCATACTTAATACGGTCAGCTGCACATTCGTTGTGTGGATAAACTTTCAACTATGCTGAACAAGCATGTACGCGTGAAGTATCGCTAGTGGCTTTTCAGCTAGTTTGGCATTATGAAGTAAAGAAGGATTTCAAAAAAACACGTATTTCTTGCTCGTATTTATTTACATTTATCTGGAATTAATTACATACTACGCACTGTAGGAACAAAAGGAAGCTACCAATATTTTAAGTTTAATTTGCGTTTTGCTCTTCTTCGTTTGAATAAGAAAATTGTATGTATGTTATGGGCATATCTTTAAATTCAACAAGTAATTTCTTTACGCCTGCGTCCAACACCAGGAGCACGAAATCACTGGAAGTGGTGATGCTAACATGGTCATTACATCTCAATAATTACTTGAATCTGACCGTTTCAAGAAAAGGGCAACCTTTTCCCTAAATTCCCGAGGAAAAATAAATCCTCAGGAAACCCAAAGTTTATGCCTTCATGACATAAAAATGTGGTAAAGGTGTTGTGGTTTCATCGTTTTTCTTTGCCCTTTAGGGGCAGCTGTTGGGGTAACAATAGGTTTCACCACGAACTAGATATTATCATTGGAAGCCTAATGAACTCAAACATCAAGACCTCAAAAATCTTTTTAAAAATTTGAAGCTTCAGAGCCAAATTATAATAATACTGAACTGGACTCGATGTGTCCATTCTGCATTTGATTTTTGTATGATGCCTGATAATTTCGATCGTTATAGTTCTGTACAAGAAACACGTGCAACATTTTCAGCTGGACACTGCTGGAGTTTGAGTGCATTTATTTCAACCCTGCAACTTTTTCCACAAGCAATAAGCAGGAGGATTGAATTTGAATGTATTGAATAATATATAGAAATATGTTATTATAAAAAGTAATAGAAATTCTGATTACTTTAGCATCTGCATCTGTAATCATCCCAGATTTTACTCTGATAAGATGTGGCTTGATGCTCACATTGCTTGTTTATTGATGCAGTGGATTTTCTTCGTTGCTAGCCTTTCCTGTCCACCTCTCTCTTCGCTATTACTTTTATTATGACTTGGAGTCAAGGAAGACGGAACAAGTTTCTACTTCACGAGAAACTTGGCTTACTTTGCCTTACTGCGGAGCGGACGGATTTCATGCAAATGCAGCTTCAATAATAATTGATCTTCGTCAATGATTAAATGAAATCGTGCTTAAAGGAATCAAGTCATTTTATTTCACGTTGACTTGGATTTGTATGAGAAAACTGGATCTGTCTGTCTTCTGGATGATCTTGTAATATAATGAGAAATATTAAGAAGAACGTAAGTACCCAGCCAGCTCATTACCAATAAAACAATGTAAGATAGTGCAATTGTTCCACTAACTGGCATAAAGGCCCATTAAAATACTTGATATAAACTCACTAGACAAGTTACACCCATATTACAATGCAATACATTTATTCATGCTTTCAGGGTGGACTTCAAGGGGGATTTAGACCTTCGGGTATCATTCATGATAAGCCACAATAAAGCAAAGTTGAGAATTTAACTCTGGTTTATTCCAAAAAATTTATACAACAGAATCAAAAGTCAGAAGACCATAATCGTTGTTGTTGTTGTTATGTATATGGGAAGCAATATAAACTGGATTCCTTACCAGTCAATAAATCTCAACCAAAAGCAGTAGTTACTACTTGCGATGCAGATGCAACTCTTTGATTGTGAATGAATAATCCAGAGCGTAGTGAACGAATGAGTTTGATCATGTGCCATATTTTTCTGATGAGAGCATTCTCTTCAAAATTTGAGAATTAACAATGAGGAACAAGATTACGTATCACGACTTTTATTACAGCTCAAGCGAAGAAACCGTACCAAATTACAAGTAATTAGAATGAGAGTGAATAGCAAACAATGCATTTAAATATTTGAAAAGGATTTTCATCATCGCGAGTTTGGTTAATATTTATCGTGATTATTTGCTTGCTTTGAATTGTTGTACAATGAGATATGACATGCAAAAACTTTATTATCGCTGAACAACCTACCTTCAAAAGTAAACTACGCAAATTCTAGCAATTTTTAATTGTCAAAATGTTGAGAATTGGACTGGATCTGGGCGTATCTAATTTATATCATGTGAAAATTGAACCGTAGAACGTAGGTTCAATAAATCTATGTAGATGAAATCTGTGATAAAAAATGCCCAAAATATTAGCTGTCTTGAGAAACAGTCTGAGAAATATACCGGGCCTGGTCTCGGGTCAGCCTCGTACTCTACTCATCGTATCGTGAGTAGCAACATGCATTATAATAAGTTCAAACAGGATATATCAACACATTTTCCAGTCGAGCTTTTTTCATGTGTACACATTCTTTATATAACCGACCAACCGAGCCATCAGTTCCGTAGAATTGAAGCTTACACTTTAATTGATATAGATAACGCTGGTTCACATTCTTGCTGTTGACTTTCAATTTCAAAAAAGAGTTATTAAAATTATGGTCGAATAAGTTAAGGCAAATGTATTGTACGAGCTGATTTAGTTGATACATCATAAATTCTCAGGTAAAAAGGAAGGAGCCAATATTATGCTATGCTTTAACAGCTCGTTCTTAATAGATTGAAGACTTGCCTCAAAGTATTTTTTATTACCATCACGGCAATTAAACCTCGGACAAGTCTAGCCACTCATACTTACTCACGCTCATTTGACTATAATTCAGCTGTCAAAAAAATCAAACTGTAATAATATATCATAAAGGTAATTAAGGAACATTTATTGCCAAATTATTGAAAATAATCTTCTCCTATACCAACACAGACATCTCTGACAACTTCAAGCCACCACCATTTTATGTATCCAATGATAGCATCAACATGCGTTTTATAATACCTATATAATAGCTTCATGTATAGATCATCAAGTAATGGTTTCACCAGTTTCATGGCCCCTTAAGGCTATATGCTTAGTTTAATGCAAACAAATATTACCTAGCTACTTTGTAGCCTTAAATCATTATGATATAGATATACCTTCATGACTTCTGGAACCATTTACCAAATTATGAAGTCGGCACCCTATTACGTGACTTGGACGGACTTTCTTAAAATAACCACCACGAGTTTTCTTCCTTTTCTGTGAGCTCGTGTACATTATTTGCAGGGAGATGATGTCCATTATGTGGGCATCGTGATGGACAATTAACAGCTCATAAATAGACACGAACAGATGAATAAAAATAGCTTGTGCAAGTTTAGGTGAAGTCATGAAGTCTGGAACATTTGAAATGCGGCTACAGCTTTCATCCTGGAAATTTTTAAATTCTTTGTACAGACAACAACCAGTATCAGTCAGTAGCAGCATTCAACTTACATTATTTGACATGCATGGTGGAGATCATTTCATGAACCATGAGTTTGATGACTACACCGAATAGTTAGCTCTGCTTATCAGATAAAATGAGACTTCATTTGTCTGGATGCATTCAAAACATGCGTATGATTAATCAAATTATCCGTACATCAACAATTTAGCGGTCAGAACAACATAAGGAAGCCGCCAAGTCGCCAGCGCATCCGGTTAATCATCAGCTCTCCCAATTCCAATACACGAAACTACACGAATTACTTAAGTGGACACGTGATTGAAGAGGAAAATATGTCGTAAATTGAACTTCACGATGTCAAATTTGCAATCAAACGTAATTTACAGAAGATCATAAATTAAAGTCTGATTTTTTGGATAGGTGACACAGGCGGCAAAGGGATAACAAAGGCATGCTATTTAGTAAAGTAATCGCAGTTGGTGTCCCTACTTTAAAGCAGATTGTATGATGTTGCACCTTCCCTCAAGCATTCAGGTATGTACGAACATTTTTTCTCGTCGGGTTTGATAAAGAAACCGAAAGTGTGTAATGTAGTTCTCTCATTTTTGGTGATGCGGTGCGACTGACAAAAAGAAAAAAAGTACAAGTTTATGCTGTTTGAAGACAAAAGTTAACATCTTGTGCGGTTTTTACATAAAACACTGGGGATTCTTAAACGAGCTGAGACGATGCCTTGTATTTGTTTAGACTAAACCAAGATTTATTTCAACTAACCATCTTAATGCCTACCAGTTGAAAAGGACACTCATTGTGAAGGTGCATGATGCTTGCTACTCAAACCGGACAATTTTTATGGACAACTCTGTTTTGCCTGTGAGAGTATTGAGGTTAAGTGGATCTTAATTTTTCCATCGGTATAATTATACAAGACTTTTTAAATGCTCCAAGCAAAAGCGATTAAACATTGCCTGCTTGCTGAAGTCTGAAACACGTTATATGTAACTTTATAATATGTTTCTGCGTTTGCAAGCTATCTCTCAGTGGATGATGACAGTCGATGTTGCGAGCTCGGTATGTCATCTCGTGGACACTGGCTGCACGTCATAGCCCCTATGGATGTCTTGCCGTCTGAAACCGTTACTTCCCCTAAATTATGCAAGCTTTTATCACACAATGCACCAGACTAGACAGTGAGGTATCTAGCTAGCCTTACATATGGAATAAATTTGACAGCTCTCTTTTGCCTTGTCAATTCTCATTTAAGGCTGTCGGTATTTTTATGACGCTTTTATAATGAGAGTATTATTGTTGTAAGGGCACAACTTTAGTTCCTAGTTCCTTCACTCATTACGTTAAGGTCGGATTACATTGCATTCTCATAAACTGTTGCAATCAAAAACAGTTTAAGAGAAATGCAAATTCTACTATTACAATTTACAAATCAAGCGCATCCTTATTACGCGATGGCCAAATAAACAAATGGATTCTCAGTGCTAACATTCATACCTATAATAATTGCTTCTCATGTTCTTACACGATTTGAGGTCATTCTACGATGGATTATAGCTATAAAGTATAGCTAATCAAGTGAAGACTAGCTTTAGAATCATCGCTAAGGCTTTCCTTCAGTATCATCATCACTATCAACATTAGCTATTAGTTGAGGCGCAAAAACAAAACGATATATAAATATAAGAATCACGCTATAATTTACGCACCGTGCTCTTAACTATCTATTGAATCGTCTGCAGTCGATTGTTGTGTGAATCTGACATCCAACGACCTTCGATGAAGGTTGAACAAAACAGTCAAATTGGGGTTCATTATTCATTTGAATAACGGTTATTTGAAGCCATCAGATATTAGATGCAATGTAGTAGTACTGATCTGGATTGGGTGTGTGCATTATAACTCCCTACATATCCGTATCATCATCATCGCATCTGATGCAGCTGTAATAATACCACACATAGAAGAATATAATATTACGCTGCTTCTTGGTGCTACGCGATGCATAAACAATCGGATGTGCAAGTTGAACGAGCATCAATGCTAAGTTCACAGCTACACAGAAGGTGCAAGGGTATGTTGACTTTTACAGCAGACAACAAACAATATTCGATCATATCATCAGCCGTCAATCTACAACTTTTATGTACTTAATATTTTGCATTGGATTAAATTGTTGCTAATTTTTGCAAAGTTAAATGAAATTATTGCAATTGTTTTACGGCTTCACTGAGCTCGTTCTCAAAATAAACCGTTGGTTTTCCTTGGCAGTTACATGTAAACATTGGTAAAGTGCATAACATAATATTCTCTTTCTTGATTTAATCAGCGCTCATTAAACAGTTACTTGTGAAAACGTCGTAATGATATTAACACGTGTGTAATAACGTGTATCTTGAGGAAGAGGCTACTTTTTATACTTGTAAACAAAATGGATAAAATCAGGGTTTATATAGTGTATCACCTCTTGTGTTACAGTGGAGTGTGCTGCATTTTGTATATTATTATATGAACAACTTCTTCTAATGATATGCGGATAACCCTTGTTTGATGCAACTCTCTGCAACACACAAACACAAGCTCTGTGAAACTTTAGGTTTTATGTGAGAATAAGCTTCAAGCTGAAATGCTCTAAAACTTCCCAATCCCTCAAATGTTATGCTACAAGAAAAGTCTGCGATAGAACATGTACTACTTGTAAAATGCATTTACTTTACAATTATTTATCTACACCACTATAGATGAAAAATACAAATTGATAAAAAAATGTATGATAAAATTAAAGTTACAATTGAAACGTTAAAAAGAACAAGATGGTTTGTTGATGAAACCAGTAATGTTACCGGAAGTTAACACTTCCACACAGACTCATTGTTCAGAGTTTACTATAGATATCTTATCATGTTGGGTTGATGATAACTAGACATTGTTCTCTTAGAATTAAAGTGTACTGCAAGAATGAGCAGGAGGAGGACTAGAAGGACCCTCGTTTTACGATCACTTTGTTAGTCAGCGAGTCAACAAACGTAACATAATTATTGTTAGAAGTTTTTTGGGGGAAAGATACATACAAAATAAAAACGTCACACACCGAGGGTATGAAACGGAGAAGAATCAGAGCAATAATAAAGATAATTATAGCCACACAAGAAGTCTTCATACGAATAAACAAAAGGCGATGAAAATTTTGGGAACTTTTACCCCTTCCTTTTGTGTTTATACAATGTTTTATTATTGTACTCTGGATGTCTGCATAAAACCACATTGGTTATGTGTCTTATCTTGTTGGATGTTGGCTATGAGATTGCCAGAATTCTAAAAAGAAAGAAGTTAGACGCATTCTGATCTCCTGCTGAGAACACAGTTTTGATTTATGTTTCTCGAGTACAATAAACGGTAGATATTACCCCCGTCGTAATTGGTATGTAACAAGGTCTACTTGAAGGTAAAGTAGAGTTTCGTAATGATTGATTTTTTCTAGCAGTCTGTGAATATAACATGTAGCCAAGCCACAGGGTTTAAGTATACATATTTACAATTGTTTCAGCAATAAAATCATTCAAGTAGTTTTAATTTGAGCTTCTATTGTATATAACCTCGAAAAAACTCTAAAACATGTAAGTTCGTTATCTAACTCAATAGCCAAGAATGAGAGTTCTGTCGTTAAGAATACATGCTTTTCTATTATTATACATTATAGCTCAAATCCTCTAGACAGTTACAACCTTGTTGATCCATTATCTAAATGTTTGTTTTAATATAACGTGCAGCTCACACCTCGTCATCATTACGTATAATATGTTGTCTAACTAGAGATAAGTATGATGGAGTCTTGAAGCTCCAACTGTTATCATCATATTGTACCACCAAATGAGATTTTCTTCGCGTATTGTCTTCCACTTGACGGTCTCCCCTTCATAATTACCCACATGAAAAATGTTACGAGTGAGAAAGAAAATTAAAAATGTTCTTTTAGATATGACACAATATTTATCAAGATTAAATTTCCAGTTTCTTCCAAAAATGTAATAATGAAACTTGACTTGGGTTGAATGTATCTACTACAGCGGAACAATACATGGCGTGGTGTGAACGTGGTCGGTTGTGTTGGGTGTATGAAAAGGAAAAGTGTATGCGTAGGTTTAGAAAGAGGGTAAAAAATAATCCCTCCTTCCGTCGTCCCATGTCTTCCGGAATGAATGGGCTCTGCTTCTTTGGGTTTTCCCTTTAGTGCTCTACAAGGGAACTGTTAGCAAACTGACGTAGGAACTCATTATGAAATGAAAAATGATGAAATAATATCCGAATTCATCATCTGATTCTTGTGCAATACATTCTTGTGTAGTAATATACTGTAATTATACGAGAGAGAGGAAATCATATTAGCAGCTCCTGCATCACAAATATTAAATAATTAAAGGAAAAAAGAATCCTCCGACTCCAAACTAATAATATATTTCTTGGTTTTACGCTGTTTGGTGTGCCGCCATCTATCTATGTATGATTATGAATTTTCATAAAACAACAAAAGACTTTTGGTGCACGTATCAGAAACGTAATTAAAATTTTCAGTCACTATTTGCAAAGAATTTTGGAATCGCTTAAAAAGAAGAATATGACTTGCTGGCTGAGAAATCCAATCCTACTCATCTTGTATTTTATGTGATGAGCACAAGGCTCACCAGTAAGGGCTCCTACAAAGAACAATAAACTCATGACAAGGTTCTTTGAACAGAAAAGAAAAGAAGGTTCACCACGAAATCATTGATGCTATATATACGTGTAAATTCCTGTTGAATGCACACACAAATGATGACTAAAGTAAAAGTGGAATTTTAGCTGACTTTGAAGATTTGCTTTTCAATGAGATCTACGCTATATATTATTATTATATTATTATACGCTGTCTACATCCGAAATATGGCTGCTTCCTTTCATATTAAATTTTCCAGAAAGTGCAAACGTGAAAAATTTCCGTGAATATTAATTTTCACAAAGGGTTCTCCAACTTTTATGGCTTTGTCTCGTTGGTTTTCAACTCACTGAAGAAATCGTAATAATAACAATAGGTGGTTCGCAGATAGCTCAGTGTATAATTCTTTCTTCTGAATTTAATTTATACCATATCAGCCATGCATGATAAAATATACGATGTACGTATAAAATTGTAACTGGTAGAGTTTGATGTATCTGTATAATAATATAGTGTGCATACACACATCAACTATGAAAGAGAATGTAAAGTGAAAGATCGGAAATTTGCCACACAGCTCATAAATTTAAGCTACTATAAAATCAGTTTTGCTCATATATGACCGGTGCGTGATGATGATGATGGATGCGATATAAAAGTTGGCTGGAGCATGTTTGTATGTATTTTATGTGGTTTGGTTAATGGCTCTAAAATGTATTTTTCCTAGTTCTTTCTCTCATAAGATAGACATCTACAACTATATAGATATTATTATGTCCTATGTACTGCAACAGTTTTCGAGGAACAAAAGGAAAAGTAAGACGAAGCCACACGCAAAGCGCAATGACAATGTGATAGCGATGGGAACTGGGGAACATAGGAAACCCGGTTGCAGGCAGAAATAATTTCGTCTGCGGTTAGATATATCTCAAGTTACTGCCACACCGACATCTCGGTCTACTAGAGCATACCACATTTCTATTATAGTATGCCACCTTGTATCAGTGCGTGCTCGGTGCTCCACAGTACGCAAAAAAGCGAATGTCTATGTACATAGGAAAAATCAAAGGAAGTGTTAACCCAGCTGAAATTTAGAGCAATTATTGTGATTTTGATTTCTTATAACTTCCTTCCACGCCAAAGAAGAAAGCGTGCGGTTTACGACTTGACTTTCCACGACCGTTTATTCTTGCATTTCATATAATATCCAGAAGAAAGAAATGCTCCTGATCAGAAAATTTGCTTCACGTTAAGATTAACTCTGACATTTTACGCTGGTTCTCTAGTTTGGTTCTCTCAAGAAACGGTTTAATTGAAAAATGTGGAACATTTATAAACCGCTGATTGCAATAATTCGATTACTTTTACTTCATATAAATATTATAGCAGAGTTAGTAATTTTGAAGCTCAAATGCATCTAGATGATTTTGTGGACTTATCTATATATAACCACCACCTTAAAATACATGCGAAAAGGCTAATTTGAGTTCCTCGAATAAAAAGTTACTGACTTTTTCTGCTGGTTAAGCACAAAATTATATTTCCATTCCATATTCTTACAGCTCATGATGAGTTCTAATTTGCCGTTCGTCGGATATCTGTGTTTGCTATTGTTTCCCTGCAATAATGGAAAATGTAATAAAATAGGAGGTTGTTCCTTTCGTAGCTATATCCCTTTTCTCCTGGTTCGCTCTTTCTTTTTTGAGTTCGCCTCACATCATATACGAGTTTAAAGAGGAAAGCCTTACACTGCAGTCATTGTGCTTGACACAATGAAAAAGCACTTTTACTCCGAATGACTGGCAGCCAGTTGATTAAAGACGATGATGATGATGATTACGACGATGAAACGCTACAGAGAAAAGTTGAACTTTTTAATTAGGTAATTTTTGCTCTTTTGTTATTTTAGGGAAAGGAGGAGGAGGGAAAAAGCACGTCGATGAAAAACTAAGGAAAATGCAGCAGGTACAATGGGAAGTTGGGAGTATAAAATGCAGATATGGCGAAGACAGAGACCGTCACACTGCCAATACTTTTACTGACAGTGACAACGACAGCACAATTTAGCTTCTATAAATAGTAGTATACTTTCCCATTGTCTTTTTTGTATGTATGACTATTTTCTTCTTCTTCTTCATATGCCAAATGTTTAACTTAACCCTGTGTTGATTTGAAGTACTACTGATTGTAACATACATGGAATAGCCTAATTGTTTTAAACAGCAGCATTTGAACTGTATTTTAAGCTTGTATTTGGTTATTGGTAGTCTCATTGACAAAACGCAAACGTACGTGCCTGAACGGAAGTGAAAGTTGAAGAAAACGAAAAGTTTTTTTTCGATTGCGAAAGTTGAAGCCACTACAGAAAACCCAATCTCTACACTTACATGATGATGAAATGATGAAATTAAAAGAATCAAGAACAATGAGGAAAGACGAGAGCAAAGACTGAAAACTAATCGATTCAACAGATGTTTTATCATTGGTCCAGCAATTCGATCAATTTTTTGGGTGGAGTTTTTGTAAAAAAAACTGAGAAGGGAAAAATATGGTATAGGTCTCAAAAGTTCCAAGTAAAAATAACACTCGTATAAGCTTTTTTGCGTCGTAGATTACAAAGTAAAAGAAATGGTGAAATATATGAACACTTATTGATATAATGTACCTACGTACGTACATACACATAAGTACGACAAGCAGTGCAAGCAAACCAGCCATTTTAGATATGTACAATACATCCTTCCCGTATATTTTCCGCATCCAATCTCCACGCGTAAAAATAAACTTTTAGAGAGTGAATAAGCAGAAGGGGAAAAGGAAAAAAGAAAATCCGGGGAAGCATTAAGAGCATGCATTTACCCGGGTTGTAGACATTCACTGCTCCGCTTTTCCGATCTTACACAGCCAGTAACGGTACACACTTGTACTTTTACATTCACAACATAAAGAAACCCTTCCATTTTTTGAACGAATTATAGGGCTGAGTGAGTGAGCGAGCAGCAGTAGGAGCAACATAATATACATTCAGAATGTACATGCTATACACCCAGAAACATTGGTTATATATTGAAATGGCTGCGTTGTAAATTAATACTTCACAGCAGTTGGTAATGCAACAGAGCTTCATTTGTGGAGCTCGTCTACCTTCCTCAATGACGAAACGGAAAATGAAAAACTCAATATTTAGCCTTTAGATTTAACTAATAATAAGCTTAGTATAAAAATTAATGAATATAACTCCTTTAACACGTTTCTAGTAAAACGAACATATTGCCATTCAATGTCTTCATATGAATTTATATGTATCAGTGCTGCAAATGATATGAAATAGTAGATACCACTTGTATAGTTTTCATGAGAAATATTGGGTGAATGACTGATGCTATATTCTCGCAAAAATACAAAACTAAAACGCAGAAATGATCCTAATTGCAAAAACATTAAATGCGCCAGTTAAATTTTTACAATGATGGATTAACCAGATTCGATCATGAAAACTCGCTGTTGAAAATCAAACGTTATAAATAGCGAATTCGTTTCAGCCTTCGGCAAACATTATGTACATTCGTAAATAAACTGGCTGTGATAATCAACGTAGACTTGAAGCTTCTTGCATACACTTAAAAGATTTTCAATTTTCTGGGAAATCGAGTTATGTATCTAGTGAAAGTTTACGAAAAAGAAGTTAAAGCATGTAATGTCAGAAACACTAGGATACCCTTGAGCATTCTAGGCTGGAGAGATAACTGACTGGTTACACGAGTTTGCCGTCAATACCATCCAAAACTCTTGATTCCATCTTACTATCCCTTTAGAGCTGCTCCTCAAAAGTGAAAAGAAAAATAAGAAAATACTTCTTCTTCAGACTTCTTTTCCTTGATCAAATGTTTAGAAAAAACAAACTTTCTCGCTAATTAAAATCCGTAGTAATTAAAAGTTTTACCCTACATGCTCCATTTTAAGAAAAACAAGGGAGTTGAGGATAAAACTAGATGAGTAAAAATTTCTCATTATACAAAGATAATGATTCAAGGGGCTTGCATTGCTTGCCTACAGCCGAACACTCCTCTCTGTTCCCAAACAACTCTTTAGATTTAAATGCAAATATGCGTACTCTCTTTGATACAAGAATGAATCCATTAGCAAAGAAATTGACTTTACGTATGCAGATTGATGCTTGTTTAATGTCGGTATAAAATAAATGCTCATGAATTTACAAATGTTCTCGATTCTTACTTTAGTAAAGCACTTTCAACAAAAAAGCTTTTTAGAATACGGGAAATGAAGGTTATGTATGCAAAGCAAAAAACAGGAATGAAGAATCTTTTGCCTCCAAAAACTTGTTCCGCTACAATTTGCTACTTTGCATTAGGAAACTTGATGAAAATGTCAATATCGGGGAAGGAAATCTCAATTTCCCTGCTTCAATAATATCGTTTCTTTTTTTGTTAATTTCTCTGCTTAAAAACCTTGTACTGCCAAGTGGGTGCAAGATGTTGAGTTGAGTTGGTGTTTCAAACAGTGACTCACTGCTACATGCTGTTGTTTCGTATTTTTCTATAGAAAAAAATGATGCTTCGTTTTTGAATAGAATGGAACGAGTGGGGGAAAAAAGTTGGTAACGTCGTAGACTTTGTATGTTTCGCTCAAAGAGAGAGAGAAAGAAAGAGTGAGAGATTCGTTTCTCCTGCGACTTTTCTATCATCATCTCCACACTTGCATCTGACAGAAGGAAGAGCAAACATACGGACCCTCTTTTTATCGCAAAATGTTTCCGTACATTTAGACTTATGGATATTGTGAGATAGGGAAATTGATTAAAAAATACTCTACGGAGCGGTTCCTTTTTCCAACGGTCCCCTTCTTCTCCATTTTAAAAGATCAGAGAAGAGTCTTGCATAATGTTTCATTTAGACCGACCTGCTGCTTATTAGTCACTTTTTATGAGAAACTATAGTGCGCATAGTAGAAGGGAGCTCTTGAATTGAAGATCTTTTCTCTCCCATTCTTACATTGTTGTAGAGTCTCAGGAAAAAAAGTTTTTCCTAGAACCTTTAATAATATCTCATGAAATTCTGATTTATTCACCTCAGGGAGATCCCAAAATTAAAACTGAGAGGAGAGGGGGAGGACGAAAAAGAAAAGAACTGCATTTGTTTTTATAATGAGAAAAAGTCAGGAAAAGAAGATATGAAAATTTAGTTTAGCGTTGCGTCTCTTGCTTCGAAAGGCTGTTTGTTTCTCGTGATATAGTCGGTTCCGCTTGCCCACTTGTGAAAAGCAAAGAGGGAACGAAGGGGCTCTATAATGGTTGGAAAAAAGTTGGAGATGAGTTTTTGAGTCTAATGAAAAAGTCGAGGGAACGAAATAAAAAGGGATCTTTTTTGCTTCAATATGCACACGTATAATGTTTCTTGTTTAAATATATATTTTCATGATTCATATAATATTTTGGGACTTCTTGCGCTCGCATATATCTATCTCTGTTTTATGCACGTCTTCCCAACTAAACTAGGAGCATGAATAGAGTATGTATATCGTCTATAATAAACTTACAACATGAATATAAAATGAAGAAAATTCTTCATGCAAAAACTTTTTTTACTGCTTCAGGGCAACAAGAGACTAATAAATCATAGTCGGAATACGCACACAAACTTTTTCTGAATTTCCGCCTGACCATTTCAAATAATCCCTTTCATCTTTTTCCTTAGTTTTACTTTCTCATTTTCTCTCAAGACCAATTTTAAAGCATTCTAATGAAGGCAAAGAAATCATGTGTGGATGTACTTGCTCCACCATCCCATCCCATCGCACCATGAGCTTTACTTTTTAGCTTATGCTTCTGGTAATTCATGACGTAGGCACGGTACTGTGTCACAGTTCTTTACTGAGAAGATGCTCAGCTCTTTCTTAAAAGTAGGAATAAGACGAGTCCGGAAAAAGATAGGCGCCTACAGCTGTCTTATCTTACAATGCTCATGTACAAAGTTCTTGGTATTAATCTTGTAAGTGTAGTGAGAAAATTTTAAAGGAAAATGATGCATTTTAGCTTTATTTCCCCTCACACAAATCCGCGCGTTTACACAAGTCAACTCAGCGGTGCCACTTTCTTCTTGCTTCCTTCCTTGTCCTGCTGCTTTCTTATTTAGTTCTATCATTGGATGTTAATCAAGAATACGGAGAATCAAGCTTTTTGCTGATACATCTTAATTTCCGAATTCACAGAGTGATACACTTTTCTCTGTGAATATGCAAATACTGCAATGTTCTTCAATACTTTTATGTCTAATATATAGTTCTTGGGTGATTAAAATTGAATTATGGGAGTTAATTAGGACTTTTTCAAAGCAAAAAAGTTGTCACGCTTTCTCTTTCGGTTTGCCATCCAGCTTTGGTATATATTATATTTGTCTTGTGGTTTGGCTACAGAGCACGTCAACTAAACTGCTCGCCAATATTGAACGAACTTCTATATACTTTCCTTACATGGCCACACAGAATCTTTTTCCTACAATTTATTTTTACATGTGCCTAGTCTCATAAAGCTACATGAGCGGGACCACGCTTTTATAGATGTACTTACGTACATCTGCTAAGATAGACGTGTAAGTCATCACATTCCCCAAAAAGGAGATAAAGCGGCTGCTCAATAGCAAACCAATTTTTCCTTGAAACAAACGTTGAACAATGTTTTTTTTATATAATCACAAACGTCACTGAAAATATGTACATGTGTCATTTGCTATTTATAAGTGCGCAGTGAAAACAAACACAAAAAAATCATATTTTTAGTGGACGGTTGACTGCTGCCGTGTGGCGTGGCTCTTGTTGAGTCAACATTTTTCTCTGGCAAAAGTCGTGACTCATAAACATCTATAGCTGTGGCCACACGGAGGAGGAATGGACAGAGTATCAATATCATTTTGCATCTGTATAAAAATTGTGACTTGATTAGAAACAACAAAAATACTCAACGTGAGGCAGCGTGCCATACGATTAAAAAAATGGTCGCTTATAAAAATCAACGAACCGCATCCTCAATTGGAACTAAACAAAGTATATTTGATAGATAGATGCCAATAATACATAAAACCAGGCTCATGTTGATATAGTATACGAAGCAAATGAAGAAATTAAAAGGAGTTCATTAGTCAGCTTCCTGACAACGGGCAACAAGATCGCATAATGAGTAATTGTTTATAACCCGGAGCGTCTTCAAAAATAAGCGATGAAGTTGCATCTGTCCCTGTAGTTAATAAGCGTATTACGCATTATGCAAGACTGTATAACATGTATTATGTATATGACGCACATTTTTAATATAAATAATAAAAAGACAGTTCGTTAAAAAAAGAAAGTCAAAAATACAATGACGCCTCAGACAGACTAGAGAACGGTAGAGAACGGGAAGTACATTTTTAATAAATAACTAATTCAAAAACAATGTTTCTCTTCTGTTCAATAAACCATACGTATCTGAAACTAGGCCGAAAAATTTCTGAAAAATACCCTCTCCTCGGCACGTACTCAAAAAACTGACGAGAAAAAATGTTTAGGTAGACGGAATTTTTTCCACCAAACTTGAGTGGATATGTTCTGGAGGTAAAATTATTGATCCAACAAATATTTGCTAGTCACGCAATGTGGTACACGATCCCTGTGGTAGTTGGTCGGTGAAAAAAATCTTGAAAATAATGTCTTTTCATCATGTAGAATTTCATTACGTTCCATAAAATGCTTGTTATTTTTTCCTTAAAAATGTGAGGAAGAAAAGTTTTAAAAATTTGATTCCTAAACACAACACGTACGTTAAGTACGTATGGAGCATCTGCACATGGGAGGTGTGTGCTAATAATATTGCCATGATGAAAGTCGGCTCAAAACAAGGGTATAGACATACGAGGGTGTGCGTGCGTAGAAGAGAACCGACACTTCGGCACACACCCCACCATCACCATCATATTTATCTGTATGCATATCTAGTCGGCCGATTTTTCTCAAGGAGCATGCGCTATGTTTTGATGCCCTTTTGTTTACCACTCATCGTCTCCTCTTCCTCAAACAACAGAAGGGGCCTGACGGGCCTGAGCCTGCCAATATCATTTTTGACGAAAAAATCAACCTCTTCAATTAAACTATTTTTTAAAAAGAATTAGCGAGTGCCTACTTAGTGTTAGCAGAGGCACGGGTGTAAAAAAATGTCAGACACAATAACAGCCATATAGTGGTTTTGCCAGTCTAATCACAAATTAACCTACCTTCCATCATCAACTTTGGGGTAATGGAAATTAACACAGGGCATCTTTAATCACTCCTGCATGATATATCTATATTCATTACTCACTTTGAGTTAACACACTTGATTAATTTATTTGCTCAAACTGATGATACATCAAAGCCTACGTACAACGTTCGTTTTTTTATCCGTGTCTTATTATTTGTTTCAGGGATGAGATGATGGGCGCAAAGTCATACTTCTGCTCATTTGCATGCCAACAAGGCTTCGACAGGCAGTTTTTGCATGCGACGCCCGTAGCCTCAATAAAATATTAGTGTTTTCAACAGCAATAATGTTGTGTCAACATTTGCAATCTGACATGCATTATTTACTACATTTGTAGAGAAAACGGGTAAAAAATGTACCTACTGCAAGCATTTTTTTCAATTTGCATACCGACATTTACAATACGTTGGTTGATAAGCTCGGTAAAAAAAACTGAGGAATAAAAATCTTTTACGGTGGTCATAATGTAAACTAATGTTGAGAGGTGTTGTCAGAAGTCACGTTGATTGATATGAGGCTTGATCCGGTCCAATGGATCAATTAGGTATGGGCAAGACGTCGCCAACCTCCTCCTCTCAATCTATCTAGCATGCTACCGTTGGCAAATTTTTATTCTGTCTGTTCTTTTTACCATTCTCCAAGCGATTCCAAACAAATTTGTATGAGCCATAAAATACATGGTTAATATCTCTCTCACTCAGCTCTTCGAATATTTATTTCTCAGCAATTAGTTAGGCAAGCCATCTGACCTAATCAGCAACCAAGAAATCATCCGCATGCAACAAAAGATCCGAGTCAATAAAATATCCCTGAATTATTTGATATGTCAAATGCCTTCTCACGACTTTTGCTTCCTATCACACTATCACCTTCTTCATACCACACCTATAGAGTGGCCTCGGATCATCCGAGAGACAGAGAGATGCAGCATCTGCTTCGGTATTATTATTGTTATGATTATTTGTATAACTCCGCGAAAGAAAGTCTTATTGGCCTAAATTAGCTGCCAAAATAATTGGTCTGTGCCATCAAGAAGAATACCTATCCATGCTATTCAATAGAAATATTAGTTCTAAGAACTCATTTCCATCTCAGCGTGGTATTTGAATAGGTGTGCAACTAGATACCGAATATCGTTATTCAAGGAGCTGTCCTGCCGACTGCCGACCACGCTAAAGTCAACCAAACAAGTAGGTAGTCGGACAATCCATTTGTTTGAATGAACTCAAGGTTTACGCAAAGGAATCTTATATCTCACAATATACGTAGGTATACATCCATATAATAGTATAACACCCACTGCCGCTTGCTTGAGTAACAACAAGCTGGTATTCAGTTCACTCAGAATATAATAGCATTGAGATACCTAGCAGAAGAGCAAATGCTCGTGCTGGACAGTGCTCGGTTGGTTTGGAGCATAAATTAGCCTGTTGATTTCCTTGTTTATTTATTGACCGGTCCTCTAAGGACCCATGGGCTTTCCATTCACTGGCTAAGCAGGCTTTGTGTAACTTACTAAATATATTACTTTATATCTCTGGGAGCTCGCCCATATTGCTATCTTGTCTTTTCATGCTCAAAGCATTAAGCATTGAAGCTCACACATGTTCTCAAAAACTGTGTCCTTTCTGCCTGTCTAATTCTTAATATGATTTTTTTCTCTGATAGCTTCTATTCAAGTTAGTTAGCAGTAAATGACGAGAAATTAGGCAAATTAGCAGTGAATTTACAAGCTTACCTCAACAACATACTAAGATACCCATAACACGTCTCTTTTTTACCTTTTGTACCAAGCCACGCTCAGTAATAACTAACAATCTTTCGTCTGATCATTATCATTTCTTGTGCTGTTTTGTTCCGTAAAATGAAGCAAATTTTGTGCATTTTAAATGACTTCATTATGACTCGAGTCAAAAGAGATGAGTCAATGGTTCTAGGTTTTAGTACGTTTTTGATGAGGTATCAATAATACATATAGCTACTTCTTATATAGTTGTGTACTATTCATACTTAAATTGTAAGTACACTGAAATACGCATATGATTTTCATTCAATTTTGTTTGTTCTTTACAACTGCCCGACAAAACTTGGACTCCAGATGTACATGATAGATCCGTGTAATTACGATTTTTTCATATCATTACCATTAGGCAAATGAAATGAAGCAAGCAATTGTATTTCTTGCCCAAAGCAATATCAAGGAACAGACAAAGAATTGATGATTTGATGAAGGCTTCACTTCTCCCTGTTTCATGAGATGAATTTCCTCTACACTAATAACACAATATGAAACGTTCATTTCTTCAGATACTGTGCTAATTTTCCTCGCAGCAAAAACACTTTAATTGGCCTTTGTTTCGCGATTTTAAACGAGCAAAACATTCTCCAATTAAGTCATAGATTGGCAATTGTTTCATTTTCGTATGAATAAAATAATTCGCTAATGGTTGTCACCTACTAAAAATAACAACTGTGTTTCTTCGTTTGCAAATAACACTATTTACTTAAAAATAGACTAACCTTCTGTTGCGGATGAAGATGAACTAAGGTTGAATATAGCACGATTTAGGACCTAATCTGGTGTGATGATTGGATGATATCAAACGAATTTCACTTGGTATTGATTGTCACTGTGTTTTTCACCATATAAAAATTCAAACCGTCAAATTATAATATTTCAGGTTTTTAGCACAAACGCATAAACATTTGTTTATTCCGTTTTTTCATAAAAGTGTTAAAAATCAAAAGATATTTTTATACAAATGGGAGAATAGTTCACTTGAATGAAACCAACTGTCACCCAATTGTCAAGGACCAGCCCGACGGATGACGAAGGCAGAACGGATATAGTTCAATGAAAAACAAAACAAATGATTTTTTCCAATAAGAACTTGTAAAACTAGTTAAATTTTTAAGATTTACTTGCGAGCTCACAATGATATGGTCAGTTGAAGATAAGCAACTAAATGAGACTGCTGCCTATGCTAAACAAGGTTTCAACCAGGTTAGTGGTCAAGGAAAGGGAAGCCAACTAATGAATAACGCAAATATACAAGAGCATCCAGGAAAAGTACGGGGTACTTACACAGTTCATGTATGGGCAGCCATGAATAAGCATACATTTGATATAAATTTATATGACATGATTACCATTATGTTGATGCATCAGAAGAAGACTACTACGTGTGTATGGAAGTACGCCAAATTGAGTGGTGATGCAGATGTGAACCGTATTTAAGTTTTAAGCAAGAGTAATGCAATGCAATGTGTAATAATTTGTGTGAAACATACCTATTCAAATATTATTGAACCAGCCTCAATCTAAATTCAATGAAGGTTCTGTTTGCCTCATCATAATCATCATCAATGTCCATCCAGCAGCCGAAAGATAGTTTGAGCTCAGTTTTCGCCGTAAGAACCAGTTTTTACGGGAAAAAATCAGGAACAATACGCCAAAAAGCTGTGTGACTACGTGTTTTATTTGTATAACAGTGACGTTTTGGAACAGCTGAAAGCATGGGAAGAAGACGACGCTTGCTCTGGATATTGTATTATTTTTATTCATCAGCCAAAAACTTGCTTTGAATGGACCAAAATATAAAAAGGAAGTTGAGGAAGTGTGTGAGCAAGCGTAGATCGCATGGCAGTACCAGCTAAGTAGTTATTCAATACCTTTTTGGAAAATGAAATGATTTGTTGCAACCATGAACAAAAAGGGTTTGAGGCTGCTTGGGAAAGATGAGTAATCAACATTATCGTCGTGTGTGAATTTTTATAGAATTACATCTGCAATCAGAGAAAGTAGAAAAGGGAAAAATCTCCACGTCTGACCAGGACCGGTTTTCCTCTTTTCAAACTGAAATCTGGTCCTGGTCAGTTTAGAAGGTCTTTTGTGTGACAACACTCGCTTTTTTCATGATGTTGATGAAACTGCAGTAACGACTTGCAGTTTGAATGCAACGTTGCTGTCATGAGCTCGTTTTTTCATTTATGCAGTAGCTTATGCATTCAAATGGAAAGCTTTTTTAATGCCCTCAACGTTATCCAAATATATTACAAATGCGCCGAAAATTCTGACTGAATCAGCAAACATGTATTGGACATGGGTTGCAGATGCATGACAAAGAAAAGAGCACTGCAGTAATGTGTATTGCTATTATGGAGATCACAACTTAAATAACAGTGATAAAACAAACTCAGAACTGGTTTGGAGTAAAACAGTCACAGGATTGGACTCGCTTTTATGAGTTTGCTCACCCTTCCTCAAAGATGAGAGTGAAATAAAATAGGAGCAGGGAAAAAGAATCATAGAAATAAAACACAAAAATGCATACAGATTTTGGGTAACGGAAATGTTTCTTGAGTAAATCTCCAAATAGTTTTTTTGCTCGTCATTCAATCGCTAGCTATCTTATATTATGCATATGTGTTTGAAATTACTTCCTACATACATTCTTTCGCAACTTGTACTTCTTTACCGATTGTAAGTTTAATACCACGGTAGGGTTGCTTCTTACTCGTTTTGTTTGTACGAGAAATGTATCAGGCTCAGGCTCACGGAAGGTAAGTTTCCATATGAAAAAGGAACCCTTTTCCTTTTGTATTATACCCTTGCGTGTCTTATATTTTTTGTGCACCGATGTCATAATACATAATTAAAGAGTTTCACTTTCAAGCCTGTCTTTTATGTTGGTCCTTCTGAAATAGCCAGCCGATGCATGCGTGTACAGTATGCATCGTATACATTTGTGTGTGTCCATTTAAACATTAGAAGAGAACGTTTTATATTAAAAATTTGGTTTCCATACTTTACTTTTTTTCCAAATTTATTATGTTATTACGAAATATTCATACATAATTTTGCATAACTAGCAATGATATTAAAAATTACCTGCAATACTTCAAATGCCATTCCCAATGACTCTTTGGCCAATCCGAGAGGTCATAACGTACTTATAACGAACGTACTCATAACGTGTTACACATATGCATAAACTAAAAATATTATGAAACTTTCTTGTTCAGTTTGCATGAATATTACTATTACTCTTCAAAGAAACCATTTACACAAAATTATTTTCATGATTTAGGTGTGAGTGCAAGCCACAAGGGTACCAGCATAGCAGCCAATGTATGTGTAATGTGCAGAAAATTCATTACTCGCGGTACGTGAACGAATTAAAACTTTAATTTATTTCCCGTTCAGTCAATACAGCTTCATGAAATATGTTCATGTGCTCAAAGTTTTACGATTGTACGATGGTAATGGCAGTCAATACACATTTTCTCACAACGACCAAACATCCTAATACTTAAGTAAAAACGACATCGTAAAATCGATGTTAATCTCGTTTTAATTCCATGATTCTTGACAATTAATGACTTTTCAATCAGCTTCACATCGGAGTAAAACGCGTGAGGTAATTTCTTTTTAACAATATTTCGGTACTAAAAACTGTTTAGTCTGACGCTTCCATTACTGTTGACTATTACTCTGACATTATTTTCTGTTGAGTCAGGCTAAAACTTGGTAAAGAATTGGACGATATTTAAAATGTAATAAACCGGTTACAGTGCAACAAAAATTAGTTTCTTTAAATTAAAAATGATAAATAAATCAGGCTTAGAACAAACTTCCAATGTAATGGTTTTGTATGGTGTATATAAGGATGTTTCTAATTTCACAATCTACCACGTTATTATAAATTTTACATCCCCTACAGAAGATGCTACATTTTATATTCCTCATATACGTGACTTTGTCACGACAGGGAAGTTCTTCACTCATTACCGTCTCTCTTATTACTTCCTGAACACGATCTTTCGATCATGAAATAGGATGGTTGAGCTGGACTTCACGACTGGGAGAGGAAGTAAAAAATTACCATTTTATCCCCCTTCTGCTTACTTTGCATCCTCAATTTTCTTTCTCCGATTGCCTAGACTCTAAGGGAGTACGAGGAGCCAACAAGCACGTGTCATTTTGTGATGTGATGGAGGCACAAGATTTTTGTTCGGCTGTGCTTTTCATTTTCTGACCTTATACCAGCGAGTAAAAAGATGAGGAGAAAGTCAGATGTGCAGTATTAAACAACGATGTGCAAAGTCTAACATATAAATTCTTTGCGTTTATGGTAGCATCAAGAAAATGCCAATGAAGCATGTTATGCACTTGTGTTAGCCATTTGAATAGTAAGGGTGTAACTCATGTAAGACTTGGAAAGACATGCTGTAAACTTTCATAGGTGCTCGCGTTTCATGAAAATACTTGGAACCTCACAAATACATCTAAGACAATGCTATATATGCGATTGTAAAATAAGTAAGTTAGGGTGCACTTTCATTTCTCTTTCACTTCCACTGTCTCTCTTTGGGGCATTCCTTTCTTCCCAAACTCCCTTTTCTCATACGAAAGGAAATCGTGCGAAAAATTTTCATTTGTTCAGGCATTGACACCGTCCTCACAACGTATTCCCAGGCTTTCCAGAGGGTTAAAATCTACTATATTTTGAAAGACAACATTATTCAAATATATAACCTTCCATTTTTCATATGTTGAAGTAGTCTGTTGTTTTAAAATTACTTTTCAATTTACAGTCAATGGTTCAGTCAAAATAAGGCTACGGACGGAAAAAGGGTTACAATTTGAGTATTCGTTTACTTTGTTGTTGTTATTCCACTGCAAAATCCGCATAATATGTTGCAAAGAAAACTAAACATGGTGCTTGTTTTTCTTTGTGTTATGTACACATTGCAATCCGACCATACACGATCCGACATCTCAAGTTTCTGCTTTCACATTGTTCATACCTAATTAAGACATTGAGAAACAACTTGTTTTTATTACGCGTGCATGCTCGAGTATATCTATCTATGTGATTAAGAAAAACTACTGCGCGCAATAATTACTCGTAGCGTAACGATGATTTGAGAATGAATCTTCAAACAGATATACCTCCAAATACCACCCTCGCATGACTTTATGATATACGTGCATATATCAAAGCATATTATATATAGCTTTCCTACTAAATAAGAATCATTCAACACATCCCACTTCCCACTCGCTATTCTCAGCATTGCTTTAATTGTGGTAAATCAAGTACAAGTTCACACATTGATACATGACTACAACTTGGGATTGCACGCCTCTTTTCCTACACTCAAACTTGTAAAGCTTGTCGGCAAAGGTAAATCCAGGTTGGAGCGGAGTCGATAGCATTATTTATTTGAAATTCATTGCATTGAGTGATATATAGTATAGGGAGCGGTGTCGAGTAATTATTAAATATTCTAACTGCAAGAGATTGAATAATGCTACGAAAGTGACGCAAGATGAAGCACGTAATGATTAATTCTTGCATACTTCTCCTTTGTGTCCGTTATTGTAAACAAGATGTTATTCCATATATATCCGAAAGCAACTAACAAGGTAGAAGCGTATAATATACACTTTTGTATGTAAAACTCACAAAAGAGTTGTCAATTTCGAAGACTTTGAAGTATGAGATGAGTCGCAATTAAATTTTGTCACCAGCGGCTTCCATTTTATCGAATAAAGAAAAGGAAGGAGAAAAACTGCTGAGTTGTGTCTCTGTGCCGTAAATAGCACCGTGGAGTATTACAAAGGGGAAATGCGATCACTCGGAACGACAGTAATGTATGAATGTCTTTCGGTTCCCAAATAAAAAGTGCTCATGCATGAAAACGATTTCATTTACTTCTACAATCTCAAACCCACATCTTTGTTGTATAGCAGGTATATTATTCGCTGGAAAATGTAATGTTTTGTAAAAACAGGTTACTAAAAGAAGTACATTGACGTAATGACGGAGGAACACCGAGCAAGATTCTTACTAGTGATGTATTTTTACTTTTAATCCACGTTAAAATCAAATAAATCCATTGCGATTACAATCGGGTCGCTTTTATCAAATAAAAGTTGCAACTAGTTTAATCAATGTATATAGATCAGAGATGCATTAAGCGAAATAAATCGGAACGATATTCTTGGCTTTGCTCGTCGTTTTTTGCGTCTTATTGCTTGTTGCTTGAAACGGAGTAGAAACTATCCTCTCAATAAAAATAAATTTTATTCTAATTAGTAAAGACTATCTCAGGAACCTGATATGATAAAAATCAAGAACCATGTCATGTAAAATGCTGTATATCCATTTCTGCAATTATCGGTACTACATAAAAGGTGAGTTGAAAAAGCAGTAAGTGTAGTGTTGACGTAACAAAACAGGACGATGGGAAAAGCCTGTCGTCCGCATGAAAGACAGAGTTGAGAAAGAAGTAGGGGAAGTAGAGGCACACCTCGGAACCTCTGTTGGGTGTCGCCTTAACTTCGTCTCATCCAGCAGTCCCTACTGCGGTACCACCCGGAAAGTGCTTAGACTATGTCCAACACTTTGATGATCGAGAACAGGACGCCTTGCTTCCCTTTTACTTTGTTCAGAGCGGCCTCGCTGTATATTTCTATTTTACTTTAGGTACTGTCATTATTTTTTATTTGGAAATATCAATAAAGCAGATTTTCATTTGCTGACACGTGCTGCTACACAAACTAAATACGTGTCCTGATAATTTATTGGGTAGGTTTGATAACCCTGTTATTCAAGATGCATGCAATTTAAAAGTACTAGCAAAAAAGAAACCTGTAGTTGTCAAATAAGATAAATAAATTGGCAAGTCACAAGTATTAAAATACTCAAACACTCAAAACTCGGAATGCACAATTTATTTCGTTAATTAACACTTGTTTTTATAGAATCACGTAGTCTATTAAACACAAAAAGAAGAAATTTCATAGTGCTGGCCAATGGAAAAAGCAAATTTCCAACATAATGTAGTTTGCTATTCCCTCTCATGCACTAATATACATAGCAATCAATTTCATAGTCTACATCAGCACACCAACTATTGATGAAAATAGCCTGGGAGCAGAGTTAGTTTGTGGTAAATCTGTGGTAGTCTGAGGAGGAGTGTCTTCTTGGCAAAACATAAGCATATATTGGAATTAATTAGTAGTTTGAGCATGATGCTTTTCCAAGCAGCCAACCATCTATCTATCCTTGTAGAAAATAATGACCAAGCAACAACTAGCACTATACTGCTGCTAGTAGGAATTCTGGTAAAACTCAGAATGGAGAAGATTCATATTTTAATTTTGTAGAAACGTTAGGAGGAGGAAAGTTTTGGTAGTCTGTTTCCTCATGAATGAGCGCAGTTCAAACTATAGTCTTTACATAAATTGTCTCGTAATAAAAGGAGCGAGAACAAACGAGGTCTGCTCTCTCTCTTTCTCCCTGATATTCTGTAGACGCCAAAGAGTTATGTAGTTGTTAGACTCACTCACGGACGTGGCGGACAATAGACTTAATTAAAATTAATTAAAGATAGTCGACATACGCATATGGTTTCATGTTAATGCAAAAGCTTCTAATCACTTGCCGAAAGCTCAAGAAAAGTATTGCATTCAAAGCAGAAATATGAGAGTAAGAAGAATAATGCCGTCAAGTACTCAAGTGAACAGAGCATATCACCGCCAGCAATCATACCTGGATGAGAGTGGGAATAAAATGGAAAGACTGGATGCTTTTCATTTTCATGATCTACACGACAATATTTACTGTTAACTCTCCTCCGTCTCGCATCTACTCCAAAGAATATTGAATTCTCGTAAGCACCTCTGTCCTTAATCTCATTTCAACGAAATCATTTTACATCAGCGAAAGTGCTTGTAAGAAAAGTGTCTTTCTTTTGCGTAATGCTTGCTAAACGTCACTTTTGCTCTGCCCACGTACGACACACTCCAAACTAATGGGAAGCTTTGCCCTCTGGTTGAATCTATATAGAATGTTTTTAAGTAAACGACCTCATAATGTAAAGTAAAGGGCATCTGATAAGGCTGCCTACTGGGCAAACAGTTTATTATTTCCAAAACCACAGGGAGCACCATTGAATAGTTTCAATTCAACAAACTTCATTATTTCTAAATGAAATACTGTCGCAGAAAGGAAATATGATGCTTGAAATACTATATATGAATACTACCTCATTTGAATAAACTTGATGTATCTTTTCAGGAAATATAATGATCAGAGGAGAAAGGAAAGCAAGAAACGACTTGTTGATGTTGTCAGAGACGATGTGTACAGTTTGTTTATTAAGCAAGTATCTTCAACACGTTATGGATGTGAGAAATAAATACTATAAATTTTCCCAAATATCATCAAATTAATTAATTTTGCTCGAATAAAAGTAAATGGTCTACATTATTATATGTGCACAGATTGAAGTTAAGGCACGCGTATTGTATCAACTACGAAATGCTTCACCCAGAATGCTACACTACATTGATGCTTTCACTCTGTTACATTTTGTTCAAGTGCTTGATTTAACATAGAAGATGTAGATAATGATTTCCTACTAGAATTAACCACAATAAATGTTTAAATTTAAATAAATTGAAGGTTATATGTTATGCCATACGACAAGACAAATATAAATTTAAAAATAAATACAAATTCTTACTTGCAAGCTTGAAACTAGTATATTTTACAACCAATTATAAAAAATAAATACACTCAAAGAAAGTTTGGAACGCCAAACGACTATAAATTGTGTAATTACGGTGGAATAAAATGTAATGTAAAATAAAACAAAATGAATCTAAACGACAAATCCACTTCTTAAAATTTATACTCTAACTCACAAGCAGGCCTTTCGACATTATGTTGAAAGCGAAATCAAATATAGCAGAACTACATATCATGTCTTTAAAACTAGGTCCAAAAACGTCTTTTGAATAAAATGAGATGTGCACCGATAATAACGTCAAATGTAGGATAACAATTTTGGCCCTAGATGTAAAATAAATTGAATGGTAAAACTACCATTAGCACGTATCAATACAAGCAAATAATTTGGTTTAGTGAAAATTTAATGGCACAGAACGCTGCATTAAAACATTAAAAGTACCTCTGACGATTTGCCTCTGATAAATAGTTTTAACCCTTAACAATAACTAGATCCTACATAAAACAATTGATATTTCCTAATTCGATTGTTACAAGTAATTATATCGAATCATAAAACAATTTAATTAGTACTTTTGTTTGCAATGAGTATCAAACGTTTAAAATAATTTATTCGGGTACCTTCAAGCTTAAAGATGCAGTACTTAAATCTGTAGTTACTTACTTCACGTTGAACGAAAACACAAATGATAGCCGTACTACATGTAAACCATAAAATTTTTATTACAGTTAGATCCGTAATTTGTATCCCGTCTAACTTGGGTTTTAGTATCATTTTCGATATAATTTGTTATTTAGTAATAACTAAATTATAGAAATCTTCATTTATTAAAACATGAATCATTGCTTTGGATAATATTTCAGAGTTTTCACTCCTTCATAAATCATCAATTGTTTGTTACCGAAGGATAAAAGATTATATTTATTCCGCATTTTGGTACACGAAACGCGAGGCTTGTTTAGTGTAGTATAGTGATGCATTTTCTAGTTCCAGAAGCTATCATTCTTCTGCCTTTGGTTGTCGTCCTGGATTGCAACATGAAAAGAATTATGGAGAAAGAAATGCTTCTGGTTGGAGAAAGACGGAAAACTAGGACGCAGGCACAGGAAATGATGGTGCTTCCAATCCGTCGGGTTTTCATAGCCATGCAGTATAGGATAGGCAACGAGCTTTTATGTTCCAACCCGGCTACACGTTAGTATAAAAACACCAATATAAAAAAGGTCATAAGACGCGCAAGTAACTTCATTTCTTTTCCCCTCGCCTTCTTCTAGCTTGCTTTATGTACACACGTGTAGTGCATCATGTATAAGAAGTTGATGTAAGCACATAAGAAAGCTTGTTTCTCGTAGTCAGAGATATATGGGAGTTTTATGGTGCTCGCTTACTGTTGTGGCTCTGAACTTCCCCAGCAAAGGGGAACTCTTTCACTTTACTCCGCTTCTTAGTGCAGAGAAGAAGGGGAACTCTTTTGCGACTTGATTGGAGAAAAGTGAAGCAAGCAACTCCACCTCCGGCACGAGCTTCATTGGCCCTACTGCGGTAAATAACTGTGCATACCAACCTGTATTAGTAGGGAACAACCGCCTTTTTCTTTGGAAAAATTTGTTCCTTTTTTCTATTCCCTAAATTACAAAAGAAATCCCTTCCCTAGCTCGTGTACCCTTCTTTTCGTTTATGAGAACTTTTATGGGCTCGCTGAAGCTAGCAGTAAGCAACAAAAGACCTAACTGTAAAATTGAACGTACGGCCCAAAATGTCACCCTAATCTTGTACGAGTTGTGCAGCTTAGCCAATGCATCAATGTTTTAGAGAGAAGAAATGTGTCGCCAGATTCGTTTCCTTATTTGTGCCCTTTTCGTCAGCTGCCTCCATTTATTCTTGCTTCACATTCATGGGAAAATACATTTTTATAATAATATTCCTTCGTATGTATGTATATGCAAGATGACATCAGCTTCTACTTATTGTTAGAATAGATTTATTCCGTAAAAATAGCAGCTACACTAATAATCACGCGTTCCTTTTACATGACAGTTGAGCGATGATAATAAACCCATTGTTATTACAAGATGATGAAATCACTTTTTAAAAAATTTGTTGGAGCAAGAAAAGACCATTTGGTGCATCGTCTATACTATATTGTTAGCAAATAGACAATCTGTCGTGTAACACAGCTGCACTTTGATGCAAATAAACAAGGATAATAATAATAGTACATTGTTTATCAATCGGTCATTATCGGTTGGGTTTAATTAAGGATGCAGTAGCTTTTAGTAAGTACTTGAAAGGTCAGTGTCTTTCTGTTGACAATGAAATTCAAAAGGATAATAGGATAATGAGGGATGATGACTAAAAAATCAGGAGATACATTCGTATATATTTAATACATGCATTACTTTCCTTTCGTGCTCACTCGTTATTACCAATAAAAAATAATCATGCATCTCTATTCAAGACATAACGAATGCAAATGTGCAACTTCATAATTTTTTGTTTGCATGATGATATGCATAATATATAGATATTCAAAGATATTCAAAGATAACACCTTGTTAGCATAATCCATTACATTTTTCGCTCAAATGACAAGAAGAGGAGTCAACGTTAATCTGTAGTGGACCAGTGTTGCATTGATGATGCATCCTGGATTTTTTCTTGTTATTAGTAAAGACATTTATCACGCGAGCCACTCAGATGTCTCATCAAGTAATGAATAAGCCTTAATACACAAGCGGCAAGTACGCCTCCCGCATTGTTATGAGTTACTGTATGCCGTACCGAGAACTTTTCTTCGTTTTTTCAAAATAAGTAGCTCCTACTAACTAACAAGGAGCGTAATACAAGGAGTTAGCAGTCCGTGTCAAGGTGTGTCTCCACAAAACAGGCTACTACCCATCAAAGTCACAAGTCTGCCAATTGCAACAAACCGAATAGTCTTGTATGTTTTTCGGTATACAAGGTGTTACATGATATTTTTACTTGGGAATTTATTTCTTTAAACTTTCCTTAATCCTAGACTAGAATTTTCAACGTTTAGGGGCTGTAAATAAGCCGCAAGTCAAAATTGAGACCATGTATGCGCAACCAATAAAACTATGTAATACATTACCTAACTACGTGTAGCTCCTCGCGTGAAAGATTGGGCTTGCACGTAACCAACCAGAATACTTTCCTATTTTCACATAAAATTTTCTCTCAACTTGATCATCATCATCATCTCCTTTTCCATATCAATCAAGTATCAAGGAGCTAAAGTTAGCAAACATGTTCAAAGCAATAATGATAACTAAGTATATAATGATGATAAATGAACACGAATTTATTTTTCAACTATACTTAATCGTCATTGGCTAAGGCGAGCATAAACAGTTCTCACCATGTATTGTTCACATCAAGTATATAACGAGCATGATTTGAACAGTATCTAATCATATAACAAGTCAGAATTGAAGCAAAAGGTGTACTGCGACATGATACTTCAGAGGGTGAGATAAAAATCAACAACTTTATCCTTGGAACTTTTTACTTACAGGGAGATACACTGTGTACAAATATGTGTAAGCAGAAGCATATTATGAGCAAATTTTTGTCTGAAAATTTTCAATTCGAGTATGTTTCAATGGAGTTTCAAACATTGCACTTATCGTGTACATGGTCATGGTGTATTTTCACAGGAAACCAGTTCTGCACAACTTTATTTTGCTTACCACCAACCATCATTACGACTGCAACTTTGAAAGACGTCAACATGGATCCAGTGCACTGCATTTTATATCAAGCTATGAATTCTTCTTGATGGAAGGAGAGCTAAAATTAATCCAACATGTAGTAGAATATATGTCTTAGTTTGGTACATTATGTATCATCATCATCATCTTCAACCTTCTAATCTAAATTTCAGTCCAAACTTCTTTTTTCTGTGGATTACCTTACACTGTCTCAGCTATCTACGTATCCCAGATAAAGCAGTCGAGTCAGACGAGATAGTTAATGATTTATAATAGCAACAACGTAAGATGAAGATTATGTATAATTTCGCACTAAGCAGAAGGCGAATTCCCTTATTTAATGGCATAAAAGTTTCTCGTTCAACCGTTTCAACAAAGACAAATGAAATCAAGAAGTATGTACATATTAAATGCAATAAAAAAAGAGTTCATTCCTACAATATACGATTCCTGCGATATAATTACTTTATGGAAGCTGGTATCACATCCGTGGTTTTAACTAATAAACAATGATGACTTTGCCTGAAAAGCTGAAGAAATTAAAACTCTGTTTCTCTACCTTACTCACTCGGGTTGGGAGGGTTGTAGTGAATATATCAAGATGTAGATCTTAAATATAATAAATTGCTTAGAATTCTCATTAGTAATTCTTAAACACTCGTCTGGCAATCACATGTACGTATGTACACACGCCGTATCATTCTTTTCCCATCCAAGCTACAATTACTTACTTTCCATGCATGCTGATGAGCAGGTACCCTTTATCAATGCCACGCAGACTTGGCCATGCGAAGAAATAATGATTATCCATTAATGGCAATAAACCAAGATAATGTGTGTCCATTAGCTTGAGCCATTATGCTGTCGAGAGAGTTTACTTCAAATATTATTTCTTGAGAATAATATACCGAAAATAAAGTTTTATCTGGCTCCTATGAACTTTTTTAAAA
>JAQGAP010000216.1:0-50845 GCA_034697805.1 Orchesella bifasciata
CCCAACCAATTTGGCACTTTCTGGACTTCAATCACCTCTTTTCAAATCTGCCGTATATGATATTTGGGCTCCTGTTCTGTTTGATCGTGAAAGCACATGAGAGTAGATTGAATGGAATTTGGGAACTTCGCACAATTATTCATGAAGTAGAAATGGGCCCACTTATTCAACATAATCCGGTTGTAACGGAAGTTGTTAAGCTTGGGATTCCTCCAAACTTCGGAATGTTTAAAACCCTTGGAATAGCCCTGTTTTTGGAGGGAGTGCTCAGCGCTTCATATCACTTATGTCCTAATCAAGCTACATTTCAATTTGGTAAGAATTTTATCGCCTTTGGAATATTTCTTGGAATATTTGGATCGTAAAGTTTGAAGGTAATTATTAATGATTTTTATTTTCATTCAAGATACTTGCTTTATGTACGTGATAGCTGTGCTCTCAACTGTCCTCATTTATCAACAACGACACCCTCGATGGTTCAACTCGTAAGAAAATTGTAAATTAATTTATCAACTAAATTTGTATGTATTTTAAATGCTAAAATTGAAAATTTCATTGATTGCAGAAATCACACTTTTGGAGCATTGGGGTGTATCTTATTTCTGACATTTATGGGTCTTTATCTAGAGGCCGTAGTTACATCTGAAAATAGATACAAATACATGCTTACATTGGGAACCTGCTTTTGGGTGATCCAGTTTGCTATCACCCTCTTGGTTTGCTTCAATTATATTTTTGTTGGAGTGTTGGATGAGCGTCAGCGGCCTGTGAATGACGGCAACATTTTTAGGCACATTTGGAGATCTGGCACGTGGAAAAAGGAAAATATACATTCACATCGTCTTGTCTATCCATCCGTTTCTATTTTGCTTACAATTATTCTAGGAATTGTTTGGCTTGTTGAAGAATTGACCATTTCTGATTATCTCCTGTTTTTTCTCATAGCAAAGCTACTTTGTAGCGTGGCATATTATTTTATCATGAAAGTTGTTCATGGCGAGTTTACCAAAACATCTTTCATATTCCCTTTAGTTTACTTTTTTCTATCGGGAGTATTTGCCGTTATGGCAATTGTTTATTATATTCAAGTGGCAGCACAGTGGGGGGTGTCTCCAGCTGAATCCCGAGCTAAGAATCGTGCGTGTGTGGACTTGTTTTGGATTGGGGAGTATCCCTACGATTCCCATGATCTTTGGCATTTTCTCTCAGCAGTTGCTCTCTTTTTGGCTTTCAATGTAAGTTGGGAACAAAAAAATGTATTAAAAAAATTCGTGAGCTGGGTTGGATAATTAATTTATCTTCACTTTATTTCAGGGTCTGCTTATCTTGGATGATGATTTGGTAGTTACTCCTCGGTCAGACATATCTGTTTTCTAAGATTAGTTTTCTGATGACATGAAATGTAAATATTTTAATTACCATCAATGTGTAATTATCGTTATTAATTGATGTCAGTCAATATAGTTGGTAAAATACAAATTATAAATATGCATAACATGCAGTATAGTAGTAAATTGTAACCGTTTATATAAGTATACAGCGATTAGTTTATTTTTTGATGACGAAAAACTCTTTCTCGCTTGTCGATTATTACGTCCTTGTTTTTCTTAAAAATTCTATACATTTACAAACTAGTTAAACTCTGACTACCTTTCACTTACTAGCCCTCGCTCGCTCGTGATTGACAGACTCAAATCTGATTCTGATCTGCTGCTAACTGATTCTTGACCTTGACATGATTCAAGAAGTTACTACAGTGTTCCCAACTGACTACATGACACAAATATATATGTCAAAACACCAGAACTTTTGCGAAATGAGTTGAGTTCTAAATGTCTTGTCACCGTTTGTGAAAAACCGTTATGTAATTTGTGTCGAATTACTAAATGTCAACTCGAAACTCATACAATTTCATTTAACCGTAGCAATATAAATTTGTTACCCGATACTAAACTAACTCTATTTGTTAGGTTTTATAAGCATATTGAACTATACCAAATACGTACAGGCGCAGACAAACATGAGTTCAAATTGTGATACTACACTCTTACTACCAAAGAATATTCCCGTTCATTATGATGAAAGGAGTTATCATGGCAAATATACGGATGCTTCATTGCAATGCTAATTATGAGTTCTTAATTTTCCAAAAATGGTAAATCGGGTGCGCGTATTGATATAAAAGTTTGTATTCAGACTTTGTAAGCTTTTGGATTCATAATGTAATTCAACACATAATTATAGTTTTATAATATAAATGAATATACTGATAAGAAATGGAATTGAAAGATACATGAACGGATATATGTATATATGTATCTGTATTTTGGTAAGTTTGAGTTTGAGTAATGTTTTTCACATTTACAATATATAGTATACAGTGATGTTAAAGACTTTGTAGTACATTTAAGTCGGTGTTAACGGATCGGGTAAGCTTATACATTTGAATTAGTTTTACAGAACCGAAGAGCATGGTGTAGGGATATAGGCTCTGTTCACGGATTTCAACTCAAACTTATTACAATACTACTGTTCTAAAATGCCGGCTTATCCTTGTTTAC
This sequence comes from Orchesella bifasciata, assembly GCA_034697805.1. Lineage (NCBI taxonomy): Eukaryota > Metazoa > Arthropoda > Collembola > Entomobryomorpha > Orchesellidae > Orchesella > Orchesella bifasciata. The sequence goes on from JAQGAP010000216.1 coordinate 2,562, forward strand.
TATCAATTAATTACCCGTGCATGAGTAACACCTGTCGGCTTTGTTTTCTAAATAGAAAAAAAACTACTTAAAAAAATTACTTGTATTAATATACGGTAATAAAAAGAAATGTAAAACTAAAGCAATGAAGAGTCTTCAATTTTGTAATGTTGGAAACTTGAATTATTGTGATAGAATAGCAAGGATATAAATTTTAGTTTCAGCTTATATTTGTCGAGAAAAATTTCATCTAAACTCAAACCACCGTGACCGCTTTATTTTATAGTGCAACAACGCGAAAAACATATGCGATTCTTAGTATTTATGAATTTAAATGTTTTCCAAGAAACTAAAACCATAACAATATGGACTAAACCACAGCTGGACGCCTGTGGATTGACAATGAATTGAAATAAACGATATTTATTTGCTGGTACCTACCATTTGAGTTTATGGTTTTGTGCAATTGTTTTTTATAGTTATGTTATTCAATACATTCTACCAATCCTAACAAGCATTGAAACAGTTTATTTGCTACTTCCTATTTAAGAATAAAATTTGGCGATGTGAAAGCATTAAAATGTGACAAGTAAGTTCACAAGCATATCAACCGCAGCATCAGCCCATTCCAGAAAGGTATCTTTGCCAATCCCATGAAACGGCGCTGAAGTTTTGATAACCAATGGTTGCAATGAATAAGTGGCCTTAAACGCATAGCTCTTACGCCTTGACCCCTTTACAATCCTGTCCTTGAACTCCTGGGAAACCTCAATCAATCCATGAATGTGAGTGCATTCATTATAGTAGAGTACCATTGTTAATCCAATCGCAGCTACAATCAGAAAACCACCAGCTACCCCAGTTGCTGATGCTAACATAAAATCATTGTAGCGAACAACGACGAAACTCAGTATAGCGAAGATTACCATTATCGCTCCAGAATGGAGGGCCACCTTGAAGTTACCTAGGACATGATTCATATTATTGCAGAGGAGTTGGAGTGATCGGTAGAAACAAATGGTCCTGTCCTCAGAAATTGTACCTAATTGCCTGGTGGTGAATTTGCGATACCTTGATGGTCCCTCTGGTGTCAAAGCAATGCACCACAGCTTTGGAGAGACGACAGCGACGAGTCCAGAGAGACATAGTGTCATTACAGTGTTTGTAGCAAGGAGTGCTGCCCAGCATAACCAAATGATTATCGGGCAACTCTCCCAATTGAATCCGAGTTGTATTTCCAGTAGCAAATCGCAGACGCGATGTGTTGGCTCAGCAGGATGAAAGGTGACAACGCTGAATGCCAGGGGAATTCCGAGTGAGAGCGTAGAGGCTAGAAATGCCAGTCTTTCAAACTGGCGGTGTTGAGGCGTGTTAAAATCTGCCGCTGTGAGTACGTTCTTGAATTCCACTGAAATTGGTAGTGTTTACGTTAAGAAATTTGAATTCCAAAATCTGACTATATTTTAAATTTGTCTTTTACCTTTCATTGCATTGTTAAATCCAAAAAGTCCATTCATCGACTGAACCAGTTCGTATTTGTTGTTTTTAATCTGCGAAACTGCCACCTGGACAGCTGCAATAATCACTGTCATTGTCAGGCTCAGAAACGCTTGGAGGTCTCTGAACGTGTTGGTATTCTCATTGTATACCTCTGTTTCATTGGGTAATTCCTGGTCAAAAACAGTGACTAAAACTGACAAAAATACAAGAATACCATAAGTATGTCCTTGTAAGAAAGCGGTGTACCACAGCATGTAGTTGTAGAATCCACTGAAGACGAAACGTTGGGCTTCATCGTTCCAATAGAATATATAGCAGCCGGTGCAAGTAAGTAGTTTTCCTAATCTGATTTTTAGGCATTTTTCTGTAGCAGAACCAATCATATTTCTGTAGACAGTTGTCTCACTTAAAAGAATACGAGAAACGGCAGTGTATTATTTTGAGACAAAAAGACGACTGTCTGTTCTGAAAAGTATGTCTGCGAACCAGATTGTAGAATTCGCTTCAGGTACTTTCGAATTCAGTTGGCTGACGTATTTCCTTATAATGCATATTTAATGATAATTTGACCATCAGGCTGGATTTTTTCGTAAAAACTTAAAGTACCTTACTATCTAAGTAAGTGGGACAGTATAAGACTACCACCTCATAATGTCTGAAAAAGGCAAGGCAAACCCTCCAAATTATTAACGGTATTTGGTAAAGCAGCAACCGTACCAAGCAATTCTTATATGCATAATCAAGAAGAAATTTATCAACAGTTTTTAAGCATAAGTCACAGAAGTACCTTTTTTGCAGTAGTTCGTCCAAGGAAGCTAAAATTCCCGAGTCGTGTAAAAGCTTTATGAAAATCAAGCACTTTCCGGTAACAGTGAAATATTCGGTGGTTTGGACTAAACTTTTACCTGGCTTTTAGTCACCTTCAAACATTTTTCATTTTTTGAGGGAATTTAACCAATCAATAAATCCAGGCATTCTCACATAACCCCAAGCAAAATTTCATTAAGTCAGTGAATTTAATTAAGACAATACAAAAGTAAGCAGAAAGCGACCAATATTAGCAGGGGTAAGTTGAGACTTTTTTGCTGGGTGGACCTAAAAGTGAAAGTCATCGTTTGGCCAAATGAATTGAAATGCCTGCAGCCCACTGATGCAATTAAATAAACCACAACGCGATGCCATATTATCAAACCAAATTCGATTTTTTTTGAGAAATGGTCCAAAATACCTGATGTCAAAACAGGTTAAAGAGGACATAAATGGTATTATTGTGTTTAGCAGGGGCAATAAATAAGAAGCCGGACGAGCCAGACCATGCAAGTAAACTCTCGGACTGCTTGCCATGGCAAAACGTGTTCCAGGCTCGTTCTGTTAATCGTCTTTGGCTCTGTGTTAGTATGGGGGGCGTAATAGTGTAGTTGTTCAACAGATTCCTCCACCCTTGTCCTTTAATCATAATGTACGCTGGTTGAAATAACAGTTTGTATGAACTGGCTCCATTAACGCTGAAAATTTTGTGATTGGCAAAGTAATTAGTTTCTTACTGCTTGAATAATTAAGTCTAGTTGTCTTGTCGCACTTTCGCCCCTGAAAAACTCATTGACTCTATTATATAAATACATAACATTCTTGCATACTATTGTTTTGTGGAAGATAATAATATAAACAATACACAAATACATACTTTTTATTGAGTTTCCAGCGACCTATGAATTCCGGCACTATACATAATTTGTAAGTATCTTCAACTTCGTAAAAGTTGGAGGTAGCCTTTTGGTTAAATACTGCTTTAATTTATATTATTTTATTTTGAAGGTATGCGCGTACGCTGCTAGAGAAGCCAACCAACATTGTAAGTTATGACCATAGTTAGATATACAAGAGTGAGCTTATGAGTACAAATAACATAGAACTTAATGCCAGAACATGCAAGTGTGCTATTTTGACCGGGAAAAAGTATGTAAGTATTTTAAAGTATGACTAAAATGAATTCAAAATTTTCTTCAAATACTTTTATACAAACATTTCGGATGTAACATGCATTCTACTATTCGATTTTGGCTGGCATGTTGATTTTTTTGTTTCAAATTCGTTATCACAAAACATTTTGCTCATATTGAAATTTTTAATTTCCACAGTAAGTATAATGCGTGTTTGCTGGAAGCTTATACAGTTACCTGACAAATTTATTTTCTGTAACACAATGTTTTTTATTTTAAACGCTTGTTTCTAAAACCTGACATAAAATTGAATAAATATTTTTGTATTTGTGGTTGTTTAACATTTCATTCGTGTTCTAGCTCCCGAATATGTAACTAAAATCCTTCATATACCTACTTTCTTTTCAACTCATTTCTCCATTTTAGTCCCTCTATAATCAGACTCAAACTTTTTATATAAAAACATATATATCGACTTAAAACAAATTTTCCGACATTTTAAAGGAGATTTAAACAGCAAATTCGGTGTCAACCAGAATATTAAATGGGATTATGATGTCCCATAGTCACATATACTCTTAACATGTGATGTTATCCGAAGTGAAACTCCTGAAAGTTTCAGGTACCCCTTGTTCATCTAAGATACAGGGATATTTCTGACCGTTTTGAGGGCACTTTTTTGGTTCTAAATTTTTCAAAAAGGTTCTATTTTTATAATAATTCCTAAGACCAAGAAGCTTCTGCGTTCAGACTACCACTCATAGTTCAACTTTTGACAATTAAACTATGCTGCATTTGATTCCTCAAATCAATCCCCGTAAAGATGCTGAGCATTATTGTTGAGAGATGTCTGATTTTCAGATCAGACAAACTGCTCACTTGCACAGCCTGTCACATATATTATTGGAACAGAAAAACCCAGCAGTTTGCATTCAGTGGAACCTACAACTTCCTTAACTGGTATTGTGCATACCAACAAGGTAATATTTACTGCGTGCTCGTTTTCTTGATGGTATTTTCCACCCTTTTTGCTGATGAAATCCCAGACGAATTTGAAGAGGAGGAAACTGATAATGACAAAGCAATTAGAGCCGTCCACCTGTTTGTAGGGGCTGCCATGGGAGCAACAATGGTCACAATTCAATTAGCCGTGTCACAAATAAAGAATACGAAGTATGAGCTTGTTCAGACAATAAATGGGCTGTTTGTCTTCAACAAAAAAATGAAAGGTATGTAAACTTTTACAGTTTACATTCATTTTATTAAATTTTTACTTAAAAATTTAACTTACAAAAAACACATTTCAGAGGAATTTAAAGAAGAACTGGCATCAGCAAATTTACGTACAGCACAACACCGTTCGTTTGACATCCAACTCTTTCTTATTTCCACGCTGACACTCGGCATTCCTATCATGTTCTGCGTCTGTTTATTCCATCCCGCTGAGCCGACACATCGAATCTGTGAGGTTTTACTAGATGTACATATCGGACTCAACTGGGAAAGCGTTCCAATTCTCTTGTGGTTCTGGTGGGGAGCCGTCCTGGCCACGAACACTGTGGTTAACACGTGCGTCATAATGATATCAGCCGTATTCTCTCCGAAGCTATGGTGCATTGCTGTAACGCCAGAGGGATCGGCAACGTATCGGAAATTCGAAACAAAGCAATTGGGAACTGTGACTGAAGATAGGATGATTTGCTTCTACAGATCGCTCCAACTTTTTTGCATCAACATAAACCAAGTTGTTAGTGGAATCAAGATCACCCTGCATTCCGGTGCGATTCTAATAATCTTCTCTGCATTAGCGTTTCTAGGCATTCGCTACAATGACTACTTCTTGTCAAACCCTATGAATTTGGCTGTTGGTTTCTTGGTAGTTGTTGGAACCATGGTCCCGTTGATTGTTTATTTCACCGAGTGCACCTTAATTCATGGGCTGATTGAGGTGTCGCATGAATTCAAGGAGAGAATCGCCAAGACATCGAGAAGGAAAAGCTATGCTTTTAAAGCAACACATTCTCTACAGCTTTTGAAAATCCAACCAGCCGTACCGTTTTATGGAGTAGGAAAAGATACGTTTCTAGAATGGTGTAATACTGCGGTGGATATGTTGGTAAATTTGCTCGTCACATTTTAAACTATGTATTCAAATCTACTGCTAAGATAAAGTTTTAGAAAAATTAAGCACAAACAAGTAATCAAATTGTTGTTGAAATGTAAGCTTATAGTAAGATGATAGCAATTTGTATGTAAAAAAACTAGGTACATAATAATTCTTTCTTCTCTTCTGTCATAAAAATGATTTTAGTCGAGCAAATTAAATTGTGATACGTAGTTCTGCTTTGTATCATTAAAACGGATTTTATTTTAACGCAACATTGTGTAAGGAAGCGACAAGAAAATCATTTTTTGTGAAGTTAATACAGGAAGGTTTGCATAATATTAAATTACTAGTGGAAAATATGTACCATACCAATAACATATATGAAACAGGCTTAGTAATATAAAATTTGTTTTTAATATCCAGTATATTCAATGCAATACAACATTTAATAAGTTGCTTGCTAGCTATCAATACCTACTGAAACAAGAATAAAACAGCAAGCATAGAAAGACAAAAATTTCCATTTTACTTATTTTAAGCCAAAATGTATTAACTAGTAAATAATGAATTTCTGCAGTACGTTTATCTAACAGGCTAGAAGTAATATATAATAGTTATAATTTATAAGAGTAAATACACTGACAGTTTAACACTTATTAATAATTATATTTAATAATTAGTATAATTAATAATTTTTAATAATTATTATTGTATTACCATTTAAATAAAATGAACAGCTAAACGACAAAAACAAATCTGATATAGCTAACCATGCTCAAATTCACTGCAATTACACCCAACATTTCCTAAAATGTTACTAGCAAGTTCACAAGCATATCAACCGCAGCATCAGCCCACTCCAGAAATGTATCCCGTCCGACACCGTGAAACGGTGCTGAGGTTTTGAGAATCAATGGTTGCAATGAGTACGATGCCTTGAACGCATAGCTCTTCCGTCTTGACCCCGTTTTAATTCCATCTTTGAAATTATGCGATGCCTCAATCAATCCATGAATCATAGTGCACTCGTTGTAGTAGATTCCAAAAGCTAATCCAATTGCCATTGCAATTATCGATCCAACAGTCATCCCAATTGCCGTGGTTAGGAAATAATCCAAGCGGCGAACAATGAGGAAACTCAATGCCGCAAAGATTATCATCAGCGCTCCAGAATGTAGAGTTATTTGGAGCACAGCAACGACTTGATTTGTATTATTGCAGAGCAGTTGGAATGATCGGTAGATGCAAATTAGCCTGTCTTCTGAAATGGTACCTAACTGCCTTGTGGCATATTTCCGATTGCTCGAAGGCCCTTCTGGTGTCATTGCAATGCACCACAGCGTCGGAGAGAAGAGAACAACGAGTCCAGAGAGAATTAGGGTTAGCCCACTGTTTGCACATAGCAGTGCTCCCCAACACAACCACATGAGTATTGGGACACTCTCCCAATTCAGTCCGAGTTGTATTTCCAGAAGGAGTTCGCAGATTCGATGTGTTGGCTCCGCTGGATGAAAGAGGACAACACCAAATGCCAAGGGAAATCCGAGTGAACCAATCGAGAGAAGAAGTGCAACGAACTCAAACCAGCGATGCTTTGGCGAACTAAAATCCGCCTTTGTGAGCACATCCTTGAATTCGACTGTAATTTGTGATATTTAAAAAATTCGGAATAATAATTCACAGTAACGAATCCTACTCAAAATATGGCAGTTGTTTAGTAAGAAGTCCCAGCCAGCATATGAAAGTCAATTGCTCCTTAAAATATGTTTATGCCCAAAAAATATGCTGGTTCAACAGCCCCTTTGAGTTATGCGTGATATTTGGGTCTTTTGCTGTTGGTAAGTTGAGACATTCGCAGTAGGGACAAGAAGAGAATGCACTGCCACAGTAAAAGGGACGTCGATTGTTCCTACTTTTGTTTTCATATTCACCTGAAAATTTGCTCATATATACTGAAGTACATTCCTTAGCTGAACTGATTTCAGTATTTTTTGAAATCTGTGAACCTGCGCGCGAAAATTCATTAACAAACAAGTTGTCATATTCTTTTTTTAAACCACCTTTTAAAATCAGCTACCAGAAGTTTTTTAACGTTTGTATTTAAAACGTCAAATTTGGGAATATTAGAAAACACGCCGCCGACTTTTTGTTTTTTAATTTTCATGTGCATTTGTTGGAATTTCAAAAAAACCTTCAAGATTCAGCTTTTGAGCGCGCTTTAGTATATTATGCAAATTTTCTGGTAAATTGGATTACAAACAAAGGGAACAACGGCGTCCCTTTAACAGTGGAAGTATATTCTTTTCCTGTCCCAACTGTGATTGTCTCAACTTACCCCCAACAAAAAAACCAACAATCATGCATAACTTAATGTGTTCTATTATACCAACATAGGTTTAAATTACCTAAATAAAATTAGAGAGACAATTGACATTCATATGCTGGCTCTAACTTATCTATTATCTTACCTTTCATTGCATCGTCGAATGCAAATAGTCCATTGATCGATTGAACCAGTGCATATTTATTGTTTGTTATACCCGAAACAACCATTAGGACAGCTTCAATAGCTACTGCTACTGCAATTCCAACAAAGGTGTGGATATCCTTGATTGCGGCCATTTCTTCATTGTACACTTCTGCCTCATCGGGTATATGCTCATCGTAAACGGCGGCTAGAATCGTATAGAATACGAGGCAGACATATGCATGCCCTTGCATATAGGCACTGATCCAGTTGAAGATGTTGTAGGAATCGCTTAAGACAAAGCGTTGGGCTTCATTGTTCCAATAAAGTATATGGCAAGCGGTACAAGTCAGTAGGTTTCCCAATCTGATTGTAAGACATTTCTTTACCAGAGAACTGATCATAGTGGTTTTTGATAGTGGATATTGGTTCAAAATGAATGTTTTCTTCAGGTATGATGAGACACGATGGTGCATAATTGCGAAATAAAAACGACTGTGCTCTGAAAATTATGTCTCGAATCGTTATGGCTTCAGGTACTTAAAAATCTAGTTGCTATATAAGCTTGTTTTGAGTTATATAAATTGGAAAGCCTGTTTGATAAACATGAGAGAGGAGAAACTAATATGTCAGCAAGTACAAAATATCCATTACTTTGTTGATACCTACTTACAAAATAGAATAGGTACTTTAACATCAATGTTTTTGCTTGGTTGTTTTTTACTAAAAATGTATGTAGAATAATCCCAAAAAATATCTAGGGTAACAACATACAAAACTAGTTCCCTAATGTGGACTTTTGGGGAAATAAATCATTTTAAGGTACTAGATAACACTTGTCAATCCGTTAAATACTAGTATTAAAAAGACATCAGTTCTGTACGCGGAAGTTTAGGCACACAATTTCTTAATTTTTTAGTCAAAAGATTTTTGAAGTCGATACAGGTAGATAGAGATAATATAAACGAAAGTTGTGGATGGGTGTGTTAGGGTTTTACTATGTTTTTGGAACATGAAAAGGGATGGTAATATATATAAATTATTTGAAATGATATGTTGTGTGAGAAATATATTGAAAGTGAGTTTTTTTACCTGGAAACTTATCAGTCCCTTCGGTATACCCTTGAAAACACATATGTTCTTAATTTACGCAGTCAAAATGCCTTCAACAATACATTTATAAATAAAATGGAAGATGACGTGCACCAAATCTGCTCATTTGTAAGACATGCCGTAACCCTACGTAGTATTTAGTCAAATGAATAATTATTAAGCTCAACTTATCAGTCCCGTCTCCCCAAATCCACCAATCTTACAATCTCGCGTTATGCTTAAATACAAATAGTTTATTACTTTTTTCTATATCACGATGTAATGATGATACGTGAAACGTGATTTGTCCAAAGATTTTTGTTCGGCTGATGCCCTTATTCTAAAACGCAATAAAATATCTTATCTATGTATCTCTATTGAAAAGGATTGGGTATCAATTTATAAAACGACCACGAAAACCAACTATTTGATAAGAGAATAAAGAAAGAAATAAGATATTAAGATAAGGAATGATAATCTAATTTTGGTTTTCATATCATGCCATTTCTTTTCTTGCTTCCATCTACAAATACAAACTTTAAGATTCCCTGACTCAATTTTTGTAATATGTTTAAATCGTATAAAGAAGTGCAGCAAGGTTTTATTTAATTATTATCAAGTAGTTTACATTTATCTATTAAAAACATTTCTTAAAAATCCCACACTTTGGTAGTATGCACCAACCGTTTTTTTAAATAGCTGGCTCATTTCTGTTGCATTTTGATGATGAAAAACACGGTAAGGATAAAATTTGTCATGTAATAACTTAATATTTCAGGGCAATGTTTCACGGAGGAATAAAAGGATATGTTAGCAACTGCAGATTTGGTTTTGACTTCGCACCTCCAATTTGACATAATCGTTTCAACACTCACGCTCGCTTTCCAATTGTGGTCGGTATTAGCTTATTCCACTATCAAAAATTTGAGCAATCACTTGAAATTAGTATAATATAAACGGACAAATCGTGCCAGTCATCGTTATATTGTTCCGTTGAACCTTGTCTGTCTCTTATGCATAAATGTTTCTTGCGAATATATGATCGTGTTAATGTTATACTTTTTGATACTACTCTATAATATATGTACGGATTTGTCTCTTCATTTTTTAAGTAAGCCGCAAACTGGGGAAAATTGGCGACGGCACACTTGTCATGTAAGTTGACAAGTTAGTATTGAGTGTTACTCTCGTATATAATTTTACAAATCATTGTAAATTACACGCATGGTCGGCCTACGAAATTAGGTTAGTTTTGCAGACGCCAAATTCAACAAATAATTAAGTTGTTGTTGAATGTCTCATTTACCATCAGGAGGGACAACCACGCAGACATCTGATATAACGTAGTTGCGCTACTTAATTTATGCACATTTTACTTGTACATTATAATACATTACGACTATGTGCTTGTGTTCTCGTTAAGCCTTGTTATGGAATGTTTTGTAAGGTAAATATCCAACTCAGCATAATTATGCAGATGGCAGATTTGTTTTCTCGGAGATACTGATAGGTATGCATGATATAGTTTATAATTCCTTCCACGTGCTGGTTATAAAAATATTTCTACAACTTCGCTTCTCGTAGTTACCCCTTTTGATTTTAACAAACACGCCAGGTCGTGGCAAAACTTATTAAATATTTAGTGGGCCTAGATAACGTTCAGACGTAGAAACGGTTTCCTAATCAGTCATCAAATTGACTTCGATCTCAAACTAGTCAAAACCAGAAAGTAGGTAGTACTACACTCCATAAAATGGTTTTGTTAGACGGTCTCCTCAAAGATTTTGTTCAGAATCTTCGTATTCTTGATGCATTCGGTAGCCTTCGATATAAATGGAATCCTGAAAAGGGTCGGTTGGAAATAAAGAGCAATCCCAGAATAAAATGGTGTAATTTGCGACTTTCTGCAGCTGCTCTTTACTTGTTTGTTGCCCTCATCCAAATTGCGTTAACTTTGAAACAAGTTGATAGAATGGTGATGACTCACAGTGCCATGTTTGTCACTGACTATACCCTCAATGTTACAACCCATTATCTGCATGCTACGCAAGCTGAAGCTTTCGTAAAATTGTTCAACCGGTTTCTCATATTTGAGGAAAAACGATATCGAAAAAGTAAGTCGGATACATTCCCAGTAATTTTAATGTTTAAATAAATTAAACAAAAGTTTTACTTGGTTTTATGAGATCTCAAAAACCGGCAAAAAAGGATACAAGGGCTCTCCTTACAAAGTATCTCATGCAAATGATGTCCGCAACAGCCATGTTCATGCCAATTCTCTACCATCTGGACATACTACGGAATCCTTGCTACCCAATGTATGTCGGCTACTGGCTATCAGACCGATGTGGAACCAAACTTGGCACAGCTTTACCAACAACCTGGACAGCAAAGGAATATGGAATAAAGAGTCTTATTTCCATCGTTTCTTACATAAACTGGAGCTTTTCTCTTTGCAGCTACTGTTTCCAAAACGCGGTTGGGTTGATTCTTCAAGGATACTGTTTTCGCTGTTATATTAAAAAATTTGGACGGTAAGAAAAACACGCGTGATATTTATCTACAAATGAAATGTAACATGAAAATTAAAATATTTTTTACCTTGCTTTGAAAACAGTTCTATGAGGGAAACTAAAACAGTAATTAGAGAAGCGAAAAAGAACGTGTTAGCATTTCCAGAACTCCAAGTTTTGTCAATTCAGCATAGACAACTCAACTCATCATATTTTCAAGCCATACATACTTTTGCTTTGATTGTCATTGGGGTGGTTTGCATGTATAGTAGCATCCTCTGGGCTCGAGAACCCGCAACCGGTTCTACACAGTTGGGTCTAAACCTTTTATATCTTTGGTGCACTTTTGTGACAATTTTCATCACCTTATTGATCTTTGGAACGTTGGCTGACGTGTACCGGATGTCAAAGCGGGTTAAGGAGGAAATGAATGGAAATGTAGAGTTCAGAAAGGATAAGTGGTTCAAAAGATTTCTCAACACTTGTCCTTCTATCCGAATGTATATTGGAGGAAACAATTTCTTGGATGAGCTGACGCCACTTACTCTGGAAAATTTTGTGATTGACAAAGTGGTAAGCTTGCTGCTGCTCAAGTAGTCATTAAGAATACTTGTTTTGCTTGTAGAATTCTTGTGTACTCAACGTCTTTGCTACTTTAATACTAATTACACCACATGATACAGCGTTAAAAAATTGAGAGTAAGTCTTGCTGGAGCAGTCAAGCAGAAAGGTTGTCTAGCAGCTTAGCTGCGATCCCTTGCAGTGAGAACTATGTAGAAGATCCTTTCTGCTTCGCTTCCAAATGCACATAAGCTAAGAATGTCTGGCCAACAAACAGACACACCAACAACTAGTAGAGCTAAAAGAAACCGTGCAGTTTTGAAAGCAGACAGTCCGGAATCACCAGAATTTAGAGATATAAAAAAGATAAACCTAAATAGTGAAAGTGACCAGGGCAGTGAAAGAGACAGCGACATGGGCAGCGACTCTGAAGAAACCCCGAAAGGGGCTAAAACTGAGACAATTACTCAAACTTTGGATCGCTTAATACGAGAAAGTGAAAAAAGAAGTGCAACAAACCTAAAAAGTGAAATAGCAGGGCTACGTGCTAGCCTTAAAGAAGACTTCAAAGATGCTCAACGTAAAATCACTGAACTCCAGCAAGTTGTAAGCAAACAAAAAGTGAAGATTGAGCAGCTTGAGAAGAATTCAAAGCGCAACAACATCATTGTACATGGTTTACCGGAAGTGCAAAGTGAAACAGCAGAACAGAGACATGGTGCCATAATAAACCTTACCAGACAGCTCGAGCTGTCTGAAATTGACTATTCTGAAGCTTTCAGAGTTGGCAAATCAAATGCGACTTCCATTGGCAGGCCATTACTGATTAAACTTGTGCGGTTCCGCGATAAAATAGCAGTTATGAAAGCTGCAAGTGAAATTAAAATAACTGATGTGTACATGAGTGATGATATGACTGTAACAGAGCGAGAAATCAGGCGAAAGCTTTTAGCAGAAAGAAGGCAAATAAAGACATTGAATCCTGAAAGCATCTGTAAAATTCGGGGCAACCGGTTAACTGTCAAACAAGACAATTTAACAAAACTCTACTCAGTCCACCAAGAATCTGGCGTTGTTCGAGAAATACGACCATCAAATCAACTCCCATCAAGTCAAGCATGAAGTTCCGGCCAACCCTTACAGTCAACCAACAGCAATCTGAGAAATAAAAACATCAAAATTATCCATTGGAATGTAGAGGGCGTAAAAAATAAAACTAGCATTTTCTATCAGGACCTACTAGACTCATCACCAGATATATTCTACCTATCAGAAACATGGCACAACGAACTACCGAATCTGACTATACTAACCAACAACTACAAAATCGTTCATCAAGAAGCTACAAGGACAAGTACACGTGGACGGTTCAAGGGCGGATACATACTCGGCATCGCATCAGCGATAGAAGACAGCATACAGATACTAAACCAGACAAATAATCATATTACAATTAAGCTACAAAATGGTAATTTGAATACTAATATTACTTTCATATATGCTAGTCCATCCGAAAATGAAGAGTTCAGGCACATCATGCATAGTCTTGTCAAAAATCATGAGGCAGGAATCATAATAGGTGACCTGAATGCTAGGGTAGGAAGCTACCAAAACTACGATTTAAGTGATTTCTGTGGCGACACAATACTTAGAGAGTCGAAAGATCTTACAACTAACTCAAGAGGAAAGGCACTCATTAAGCTCATTAAGAATACCGACCTTAAAATACTGAACGGGTACAGTCAATCTGACAGTGAAGGACTGTACCCTGTATTACTTTCTGTAATAAAAATGGTAGCAGCGCAATCGATTTATGTCTAATCCCACACACACTGTGTAAATCAGCAGACCTTAAAATTATGGAATCTCATGAGTCATGCCACTTCCCAATACTTATCTCTCTGCAGTCAGACGATTTAATACAAGAAAAAAAGGAGACGATATGGAAAGCATCGTGGCAACCAGAGAAGGCAGACGTGTTTCAGGGTAATATGTGTAATAAACTATCATATCACAAATACTCAGAAATTAGTATGGGTGAGTTCATTGAAGTCATGAAAAAATCTGCAGTATCATGCGGTGTTATGAAGAAGGTCTTCCTAGGCTCACCTCAATTGGTCCATGGACCTAAATGGTTTGATAAACGATGCATAAATCAGAAAAAGGTTGCACATACATACTTAAATAAAATGCGGAGGGCACAACCAGAGAAAAGGGAAGAAACAAGAGTTAAATATACATTAGTCAAACGAGAATACTGTAATCTGAGAAGAGCTAAACGCATTCTTTTTCTCAATAGAACGACAGCTAGCCTGTCAAGCTCAAGAAATGCAACCGATTTCTACAGAGCACTCAATTATTATAGACCCTTTTAGAGACAAGCGAGTAGCCGTGAATATGTAAAACCTGAAACTTTTCAAAAATATTATAAAAGCCTATTCGGAGAACCAAATAAAACTCACGATGACACTCCATACGTGAAGGAAATCGATAAACTAGACAAGGATTTTACTTTCAAAGAACTTAATACAGCAATGAGTATGTTAGCAAACAAAAAAGCTCCTGGTCCAGACTCCATAATTAATGAAATGTGGAAAGCTTTACAATGCGATCATAGGCTGATCCTCCTTGACTCTATCAACGAAATGTACAGGTCCTGTAGAATTGAAAGGGATTTAACAATGTTATCAATGACTCCAATCTACAAAAAATGAACAAAACATGATCCTTGCAACTATCGACCTATCTCTCTCGTAAACACAGGGCTAAAACTTATAACCATTCTACTGAGTAATAGATTGAATGAATGGTGCGATGAGAATAACATCATCTCAGAATATCAAGCAGCCTATAGGAAGGGATATAGGTGTGAGTCCCACATTTTTGCACTAAACAGCATACTGCAGACTCAAATCACAATCACAAAAAAGAAAGTCTTCGCACTGTTCATAGATCTTTCCAAAGCCTTTGACAGTGTACCACACATCAAACTTTGGCAAAGACTTAGAGATATAGGTGTGAGCTCAAAATTTCCTAAGTTTATAATGCAAATGTACTCACAAATGCAAGCAGTTGTAAAAACGCCATTTGGAATCATTGAAAGTTTCTCCATAGAAAAATCGGTGCTTCAGGGGGAAAGCTTGAGCCCAAAGTTATTCACGATATTCATTGACTCTATTGTACAAGAATTATATAAATCAGAGTGTCAACCTGTAAATGTAGGTAAAGCGAGGATTCACATACTAATGTACGCAGATGACATTATTCTGCTGGCGACAAATGCAATTGACTTGCAGCAGAAAATTAACATTGTACAAAAATACTTTAGCGGCAACTCACTCTCTGTCAACCTTGACAAAACCAAACTGGTCATTTTCAAATCCAGAAGAAACCGATATGCCACAATCCCAAAAGTTTTCTGGGGTGACAAAATAATTGAGCAGGTAGATAAGTACACGTATTTAGGCGTCACTTTTCACGCGAATTTGAACTACCAGAACACGTGCACAGAGTTCATAGGGAAAGCTGATATAGCCTTAAATAGTCTGTTTAATCTATTCTACAGGTCTAAACTACAAACAATTGATAGCAGGATCAAGCTGTTCGATATTCTTGTTAACTCCATTCTATTATATGGCTCTAATATATGGGGAATCGACATGATTGAACGCTTGACTACGTTCCAAAACAAATTCATTAGGCGAATGTTCTCGTTGCCAAAAAAGACCCCTAACTGGTTTCTCAGAATTGAGTCATACTATTGCAATATCGAAGTGACCGTTGTCAAAAATATACTTCATTTTTGGAGTAGGCTACTAAAAAAGAACAGAAGCTTGCTTTTGTGGCAATGCTACGAAGCTCTCAAAAAACAGAGTAAAAATACAAAGGTCAAATATAACTGGTACCGAAGCCTATGCAAACTAGCAAAAAAGTGGGATTTTGAGAACATATTACAGCTGGATGAGCTTCCGAACTCAAATGATAACGTGTATAGTCGCAACAGTTTAATTAGGAAGCAGGTTTGCCTAATGAAAGCGAAAGCTTTTGAACTGGACATTTCCAGAATGCGCAGCAGTACAAGCATGAGCAACTATCAGTCATTGCGCACACACCTACGCAGAGAAAACTTTCTCAATTTCAAAAGGAACTGGGATGAAATACAGCTATGGGTTCAACTACGATCAAACTTGGGACATATTTACTTCAAAGGTAAAAAGCACGAATTAGGTTGCATTAAACATTTCTACAACTCAGAGGAAGAATCAACATGTGTAGGATGCAAATCGTTTGAGGAAAACTGTTTTCATATACTATTCAAATGTAACAGGTACAAACTACTACGACAGAAATTTATCAGCGATTATGAGCTACCAAAAAATGAAAATGATTATTTAAAGTTCTTCCAAGATGTTAATGAATGTAAGATCAAACAAACGAGCCTATTTGTAAAATATCTACTATACTTGAGATCAATATTGTTAGAATAAGCAGAAAATATAATTATTGACAACTGTGATTATCTACGGGTTTGCATTTTTTACTATAATATGTGTGTATTGCCAGCTCACCACCCTCCCATTTGCTTTAGTCTCATGCGTTTGCGGTGATGGCTTTAACCTGATCTCGTGACGCAACGAGCTAGGGCTCCCCCCTCTACGGGTGAGGTGCGGGTAACCCACGCCCAATCTGATCTCCTATGATGAGGTGCCTGGTGTCTGTCTTGCCACTATTTGGTATATGTAGCCTTTTTTTGTTTTTGTCAATCGTTGTAAATTTGATTTCATTTGGATAAATATGTCATGACATCATATGTGCCTTTCCGACCATTTCTTAGAATATGGATTTCAGCACCATTTATCATGTTTGTTAACAGGAAATCTGCAATAAACTCCTAATAATAAATTATTATCTAATGCATTTGTAATAAACCAATAAATATGATTGTAAGGGCTACGGCCAACACAAATATGAAATAAAGACTATACTATACTATACTATACTAAAAATTGAGAGTAATTTAAAGAAGAACATGCAACAGCAGATTTGTATCAACAAATAAATTGTAGTATTAATGTAAGGTAATGACATGTTTACTTGCTAATTAAATTACTGCTCACTTTTCTGAGTAGAAACTCATTTCAGTAAACCAAAAAATAGTTTGACCATGATGTGAAGCTTCAGAAATGTCATTTTAAGGTACAAAAAGTATATAATAAATGTTACGTTCTAACAATTTGATACTCATTTATGGCAATATTACACAAAAGTACCTGGTTTGTATACTGCTGCTTAAATTATGAAGGCGTGTCGACCAACTTTTTGAAAATTAAGCATTTTCTCTTCAATTTTTTGGCCTTCGATCATCTTTCAATATTCTGCATATTTTTTCGAATTATTATTCTTTCGTTGGTCATGTAACCAATCAATAAATCCAGGTCTCTTTACTGAAACCACAGCTTATCATACCTTACCCAATATCATACCTAATCCCAAAAAAATTCTTTTTGAGTTCCAGTTACGTTTATTGCTTTAAACACAAAAGTATGAGTGTTCCAAATTAGTCTTAAAACCTGTTTTCAAATATAAATCAACGATTGGCATCTGACGCTGCAGTCATGTTGCCTAAAACGGCCAAACCGTTGATAGCCCTTCGAGTGAAGATGATGCCGATTTGCCTGGGCTCATTTTTTCAATGGGACTCCACCTCTGAGAAGCTCATAAGGGCTCACAACTACTTACTATTTGGAATGTAATACATTTTAAAATAAATAACTTGTTTATATATAAATTTAAAACTTTACTAAAATGTTACACTTAATCTTCATTAAAGGGTTGATGGCATTATCATCTCGATTTACCTTTGTGCCATGTTCTCATTCCAATTTTACCTGAAGGTTGCTAATCCATTCGGAGAAATTGAGGAAGAAGATGAACAAGTACGACAAGAGAATGAAGCGCTCAACATGATAAAATTTGCCACTAACACAATGCAACTCGGAGAAATCTTGATTCTTCTATGCGTCCTATTTCTCAACATTCGCTCATTTCAAAAGTTGGATGAATTTGTGTATCTGATGAATCAATTTTTCAGTTACAACGACGGATATCTGGGTTTGCTACACACACCTAAATTATTGCATAAATATAAAGGAAGGAGATAATATCATTATTTTATTTAGCAATGTTACGGGCAAAGGAATTGGAAATCGATACAACTCACAAAAAAATTATGCGGATGACCAACTCAGTGTACTACACAATATTCTTCTTTTCCCTGGCCTTACCCTATGGAATTGCAGCCACCCTTCTTCATCCCCTGGAGCCCTTCCACGTTCTCTTTAAGGAATGGTTTGAAATCGAAATAAAATTAACTCCTGTATTCATTCCGTTTCTTTTTATTTCAGCAAATATGATAGGCAGTGTTGGCAGCACGGTATCAATGTTTCTCTGGCTGGGAACGAGCTACTACAGCCTAAGCATGACTTCTCTGCAAGATCACACACCAAAGGAATTCGGAAAAAGGCTCTCGAGTAAAAGATGCACCATAGTAACAAAATACTGTGGAGAAATGGAAGACGCAGAAGTTGTAAAAATGTACCGAGTCCAGAAATTGTTCAATGTGTTGCTAAGTGATATATATGCCTCTCCGTTGATGTCGTTTCATCACGTGGCTCTTCTTGCTACAGTGTCCATCATGATCTGCATTGCTACTAGGTTTCAGCACATCATTCTTGAGGAAGGATTCAAAGCTGTGTTTCTGGTATTGGGAGTAATTACGGCTCCATTGTTAATCATGGGTTTTGAGTGTCTCATGTGTGGAATTCTGGTCGGCGTTTCAAAAGAGTTCAGGTATCAATCTTGGAGCCTTGTCATGAGAAAGGATTTCATGGCAAAGTTTGCTCAAAGCTGTGAAACGATGTATATGCAGATGGCGTACCCTTTCTATATCATTGATAAGGATACGTTGTTTTTGTTTGGGGATCAGGTTATCAACTATGCTATTACTTTGATGTTATGGTAAAGTAGACAATTAGCAAAATCGTAGCGAATCGTAGTAAGACAAATTTGTTGAACTGTGGAGTAATTTATTCAACTATATACATTTAGTTAAATATACATACATATACTTATATTTTACTGCAATTTAAGCAATGTATTTGTAAGAAAAGTTTCACATCAAATTTATATAGTAGTCATTATTAGGTAGAGTAGATTATTGTATTAAATGATTAACAATTAGTCTTTGAGGCTTAAATACAGAATATTGTATCGTAATTGCTTTAATTCGCTGTTATAGTAGTTATAATTTAAACTCAAAAATATGCAATATAATATACCTACAACTTACAATAAAACTTTCTACGCATGTTTTCTTGGGGTTTTAACATAACGTGACATTATGTTTAATACGTTTTAATAATGATTAAATTAAGATATTTGATGGGTAACAGATCCTCCGAGCCAACTCAAACTTTTTTAGCCCATTCACTGACCAAATTTTCTCAAGCATGAACGTCTTAATTGTTGTGTTCCTTCCCAATATATTCGACCGATGTGTTAGCGTGCCAAGTGCAAAATGCAACATTTTCTTTTAAACGTTCTAGGAGTAGTATCACCAAAGCTGTCCCTACCATACATCCAGTTAAAACAAATAGTCCCGTAAAAGCAGTTAATTTGGTTGGTACTTCTTCGAATTCTTGACTGACTTCATTATTACCACTCAGGAAAATAAAACTAAATAAGCTCCCATTGCTAATTCCCAATTTACCATTAGCATTCAATCCCAGCCAATATCTGAATTGTTGAACCTTATCAAAATCGCTCAGAGCCGCCTCGTATATTCCAGACTCTACAAAAGACGCCAAAAATTTTGGAAACGGAAATGTTACAAAACTAGCATAGTCCTGTGCCCAAATACTTATATCTTTGTAAAATGGTGGTTGCGTTGAAACTACACGGTCCAACCACTTCTGCCCGAAAGAAAATGTAGTTTTTTCCCTGGAAATGTCTTGAAACCCTGATTGAATTACGACAAATTTATTAAACTTATTGGCAGTTTGAGTAACCTCGTGCTTTTTGAATGCTTCTGCTCTCGTTTCATTAAACTTTGGTCGCAAAAGCTTTTCAACCTGAATATTCTTTCGATTTGTAATTTTTCCTAAAGCTTCTGTATAAAACGTGTCATTGACATAAAACGATTTAAACAAAATATTAAAGTAAAAATCTAGTAGTTTTGCAGGTAAAGTCAGATTGTCCTTCTTGCCCCAGTCTTCCCACCCTCCTAAACGCCATTTAAATCTAAAACGAAAGGAGTATGGGGCCAAAATCTCAAAATCGTTTCTCTTAAT
Source organism: Orchesella bifasciata (assembly GCA_034697805.1). Classification (NCBI taxonomy): domain Eukaryota; kingdom Metazoa; phylum Arthropoda; class Collembola; order Entomobryomorpha; family Orchesellidae; genus Orchesella; species Orchesella bifasciata. Next base: position 23,069 of record JAQGAP010000216.1, read on the forward strand.
TACTTCGTCCATAGTGTTTGGATAATCCGTTGGTCCATGTTCAGCAGTCATGAAGGAGAGCAAAGAAGAATTGTAGAACTGGCGGATAAAAATTGCAGAAAAGAACCACATTATGGTGATTCCTTTCACACCGATTTTTATATTCTTAAGCAACCCCACTGCACTTTGTTCAAGAAGAACAGAATATTGCCATAAAATTGTATTAAAAAACAATCCACGCTGTGCCAAAATGAGCCAGCCATATACCAGTCCCACTGTAACCAAAACACATAACCAAATCTCCAAACTAAAGGGATACAAATAGGCACCCATGTTAACTTCAAAGAAACGCACCTTCGGAAAAAGCACTTGAAAATTGTAATTGAGTTGTCGCTGTCCATATGGGAGTATGTTCCAGCGAATATAATAAAAACTGTAATGGCCCCTTTGTCTCATTGCAAGCATGTGAAAATGGATTAAAAGGCAGTTGTGACTGTGGGTACAGTTAATGTGCTGCAAATAGGGCTTGTAAGTAACGCAAAGATGCTCCTGTGACACTTCGTGAATATGATTTTCATCACATGTAAACCCGCTCGTTTGTTCGGGAGCTGTTGACTTTAGATTGATTTTGGAGTGAATTTTCTTCCAGAACTTTGATAAATTTTCAATGGATTTTGCAGAAGTTTTTGGTAGCCTGGCCAAAGACATTACATATAAACTTACATATCGCGGATTATCCCAATAATACGCGATTCCTTTTCCACAACCAAAGCACGCAACGCTTACGAAATCATCCTTTACACTGACAACCACTATGATGCTTGTTGTGAACACGGCGACAACCAACTTGCTTTCCAAAGGTGAGCTCGCAAACTTATCGAGTTTCGTCTCTAAAATGATCATCGTCGGAATTCTCACAAACTCTTTGTACTCAACTATTGCAGTTTGGAGGCTATGAATCCCTTCTCCTAGTTTTGGGGGAAAAAGAGAATCAGAAACAAATAGAAGGTTGGAAACTGAGTATTTCTGTTTTGTAAGAATTCTTGTGTTAGCTCGTAAAATAAGCTGAAAAGATAGGTCTCGTGAATCATTTTGATTTTGAGGATTTGAGGTATTGCTGAACGTATGCGCCAGCTTGGTAGCGTTAAAATTTAAAATTATACACCGAATAATAATGCAGTGCGCAAACGTGCTCGAAGAAACTTTGTTATATTCGTCCCAAACAAACTCAACTGTCGAATTAACAAATTGATTTGTTAGAAAACTTTGAGTTTGTGCCCAACCTGCAAAACTGTCAATATCATGCATGGTTAAACAGCGTTTAAATTTCTGTTAAAGGAAAAAATTAGCTGGAAACTGGTTACTCAAAGTTCTTTTGAAATTTACTGACCTATTCGCCTCACTTTATTTATAATTGCTGCTCTAAAACCACATGATAATCGAGGTTAGGTTTTCATAAAACTGGCAGTTACGCAAAATATCCACTGTTTGTGCAAAATATTTATGTTTTTTATTTGTCAAAATGTAAAACTGATTATGAGCAAAAGCGTTTGCAAAGTGAGAACTCTTAATTGGAAACGAAAAAAGACTTTCCATATCACGAAGGAAATGAGGAAAACTTCTGATTATTGGATTTTATGTTGTAAAGGAAATAGTTCAGACAGCCAATTTTTCAGAATGTCGAATAAACAGTGTCACACTTGTTTTTATCCTTACGTAGCGAACATGTCTATGTAGACTGTGAAAATATAATTCTATTCTAACCTAATCAGATAAGCAGGACATGGGGTTTTCTGCCCTATCAAAATTTATAAGCCGAAAGTAGTCTATCAAGAAAGTCCGATTAAGAATAATAATTAAAATATGTGAAATAAAAGATAATTATTTCATGCTTGGTAAACAAATTCAGACAAATTGGGTCTAAAAAAGTTCTCCAAACTTCTTCAATTAAATGACAAAAATAAATAAGCGATTTGGTTTTCAAATTGCTCCTTAAGTTATTTATGTGTTAGTTTTGGTAAAAATTAACAAAGCAAAACTAATATTTTGCATTTTCTTTAAAAATTTACATTAATAAAACTAAACATTTACATACGACAAAATGTGTCAACAGAAGAATTACTTGGCTGTCAGTTTACGGATATTAGTAAATATTAATAAGAAAGTTTACCCACAACTACCTTGAAAAAAACGGTAGAATATTTTGTTTTTCATTTCACCAATAACAGTTAGTAATAAATTTGAAGCTGTCTTTGCGTTCTGGTGACACTGGAGTTTTTTACATATCAAACCTAGTTTAAAAAAACTTTACTGTAAAATAACTGAATTAAGAATTTTTCCACAAAAGCATAGATTTCATTCCAGTAGTTGTTCATACACAGAGGCTGGTAATCCCGAAAAACTGGTGCTCGGATTACGGATTATGAATTACCATTATAAATAGTGTGGATTGGGATTACCTCATGGGATTAATTCTGATTTCTTGGATTGCGGATTACGGATTACGCTTGAAATAGATTTTGAAGCCCGGGATTACGGATTGGGATTACGCAATCCTTAATCCCAATCCCGAATTATCAACTTCTGAAATATTGCGCATATATATTCACTCTTGGGAAAAACCAGTCACAAGTGGTTTGTAAACCAAACAGTTTTTTGTAGTTGCAATGACTTTGTGTTTACAATTGACATTACTGCTAGGAAATCGTACCAATTTTTACTTTCAAATTGTTTAGCTTTTCATTCCGAGTGGATCACACAACATACAACGAGCTTGAACTTTCCCCCCATTGTAGACATGTCTGTAAAACCTTTCAGTTTAACATAATTGACAACGATTTGCTTTCAATATCCAAATGAATTGGCGTAAACACGGCAGCCATTTTTGTAATTTAAGTACCAATTTGACGTATACTATGTATATTATCCCTGCGTATTCGAAACTTAAAATCTTTGACGAAGACTGAAAAGCGAATGGTTTAGTTTCGTGAAGCTAAATTGTTGGAAAATAAGGCATGACAATTTTATGAATCTTCACACAAAGAAATGTCAACCTGCATTTGGTTATTCCATTCATTTGCACCATTCTAGGTAGTATGTTGTAACAAAATATGCATGTAGAAAGCTCGACGAAAACTTCAATTCAATGCACATAATCCGATTAGGGATTCTTGCAAATTTCAATCTGGATATCGGGATTGATTACGGATTATGATGTATGCATTCGACTACTGGGATTACGGATTAGGGATTATTATTTCCAAAATTGACCTCGGGATTGGGATTAAGGATTGTAATCCGTAATCCCAATCCCACAATCCAATTACCGTAATCCGGGATTGTCCCAGCCTCTGTTCATACACTGACTTCTTCACTTTCAAAATCACATAAATTTTTAATGTACACGTTTGTGCTTCATACACCGATATATTAACTACACACATTATATTTCTGCTTTGTGCAATTCCATTTCTCAGTATTTATTGTAATTTATAATAAAACTAAAATTAATGGATTCAGAAGCGTGGATACCAAAAACGACAAACAGGTAGACAGACAGCAAAAAACTCACTAAAATCATTAAGAGTTTCTCATGCCAGTAGCAACAACATTTGTGTAGTTAATTCCACTGCAGTTCCTATGCACCTAAGTGGAGTGAGCTTATCCACAAAGTGACTCCCACCCATTTTAATCTGTAAAGGGTGACACGATGCAAGAAACCTTTTTACATATTTGTAATCAAAACAGATTTTGGCACCGGTTATGCCTGCATTAATTGGCTGTACATTTTTCTTTAGCGATATAAGGAGCTGTGAAGACTCCAAGTACACAAAAACCATACATCGTACACTTATAAGTATAAGATTGGTTGTGTCGAATACACCCAAAGAGAAAAAAACTACAGCTGCTATATTCTCAGTTGACCAACTCAGTTTGACAAGGGTTGTAATACTTAAAGCCAGAAAGAATACCAATCGCAACGTGAAAAGGAGGAAAGCCGTTTGCATAATTCCGTTGTTCAGCAACGCCAGGATTTGAAGTTTTCTGTACTGAATTGCAACTTTTGACGAGAAAACCAAACGGTTTTGCACACTAAAATATTTAAAAAGAAATTTTCATCCAGAAATGCATGTTATGAAACAATATATCTATTAGAGATTTTTGATTAAAGACACTAACCTTTTCAGATTTTTTAACATCATCACTGTTCCCAAAATGTGTAACCCAGTTATACAAAATGCAAAGGGGGTAAATCCATAGTCCCACACAGACTGGTTAATGAAGAGTATGCATGTTTTTGTAAGAAGTTTCCATATCCATTCCAGCACGCCAGTTGCTGGGTTTTCAGATGTACATTCCTGCAAAGCCCACCATCCCAAAATTGTATTTTTGCAAGGATTCTGCCAATGCATGCCGTAAACAATTACAAATGAACCGTATTTAAATGCGTTGAACAGACCGAAACCAAATATTATGTCGATTTTTAGCAGTAGACTATCATATTTGTGGATCCGTTTTTGGTTTATATTTGAACTTTGTTCTGCTCCAAAATTGAAGAGTCCATTGATGTAAAGCACGATCTCTGAAATGTGACGATTTGATACAAGCACATACAGAGCTAATATAGGAAGTACCAACAGTGTGTAGGCTTCCAGTATGACGGTGAACGCATCATATGACTTTTTGGTGTTTCGATAACTCGCAAGTATTTGACTTATGATACAAAAACATGCAGCGGTGAAGAGGTAGCCTTTGAATTGAATTTTGGCAAAGGTTCTCTTATCCTGAAGGGACATTTGATATTTATTCGGATCCCACTTTACGGCTACGCCCTGGTTTTTTGCCACATATGCACAAACCTTCTTAAATATTGTTTGCACTATTTTCTCACCCATGTTTGCTATTTGTCTTACTTCCTCAGGACTTTTTGAAAACCTGCGTGTTGAGATGTATGGCGAGTTTGTGTTTCGGTTTGTGCTTTGGAAAGGAAATGAGTGCCGTATATTCCAGCTAGCGTAAGTATGCGGGTTCCAAATTGACAAGTCGAAAGATTTTATGGGCTCAAAGTTCTGATACGTGTGACACTTGACATCTTTGTTGATTCCATTTTCTATATTTTGTGTAGAAGGCGGCACAAAAAAGCAGATTTGGCTCTTCACTGTCACTTATCTACGAAAGACTTGTGAGAACAATGTGGCAGAAAGGTCAGAAATGACATGCCTGTAGTTTTAGAAAGACAGCTTCTGGCGTGTATAGAATAGGTATATGTCGTATATTCTCAATAAATTTTTTAAATGTTTTTTAAGAATATTTGGCGATTTTGTGTAAAAGATATATACCAATCTTTATGTTGAGTGAGAGTTGGTGTTGAAATATCGTCACTCAAACACTCAAAGAGATTGTATGTTTATGACAGCGTTGACCAACTGTACGAATATGATTTGTTATATGTATGTATATTTTATAAACATCTAGTGGTCAATCAATGTCATTTCTGTTTTAAAATGAGGAAAATATTTTGAAATATTACTTAGGTCACGGTTCTATAGTATCAACATATTTGAGTGACAGATATATTTACTCATTTTCAGAAAAATGCGATTTTTTTTTGATTTTTACACAATTTCTATAATATTAAAAATTAAGTGCAAGGTCAGAGCAATATGTAAATATAATGACTAATATTTACAATTTGGACAACTAATTAATATATAGATGCGGTAGTTGGCTAAAAGAGTTTAAAATACAATGCCAAATATTTATTTGCTAGATAAATTGTTCAAGACACCAGTAAAAGCATTTGAATTGTTAAATCCACCGCACAGCCTACACACATAAGCGGAGTCAGTTTGTCCACGTAACAACTCCTACCAAGCTGAATTCGAATTGGCTGGCACGACTCTCGAAACTTTTGGAACCATTTGAAATTGAAGCCATTACAGACGGCAAGATTCCCAACGTTGGTCATAGCTGCTTGTCGTTTAAGTTTTGCGAATATTTGAGCTGATTCCAAATAAATTGAGACCATATCTTGCATACTTACAAGCGTAAAAGTCAAGAGGTCCATTCCAATTCCAGCGAAGAAAATCAACGGGATTACATTTTCAATCGACCATTCTAGTTTAATGACAATTGTAATACACAACGCCAAGGTGAATATTAGGCGCAATGTCAAAATGAGAAAAGCGTGTTTCAGAATTTTGTTGTTCAGCAGAGAGATGATTTGTATTTCGCGATAAAGAGTTGCAAGCCTTGACTTTCGCAGTTTACTGCTGCCACCAATACGACAAATGTTTGAGAACCTAAAAAACAGTTTCAATTAAATCAATGGGAAAAATGCATTGTTTTTTTTATTGAAGAGTGATCAGTTATTTCAAACCTTTTCAAATTTTGGTGCATCATCACAGTGGCAATGATGTGGAGACCAGAGGCACAAAATGCAAACGAAATCATTCCATAACTCCAGATATACTGGTTGATAAAAAGTACAACAGCTTTTGATATCATTGTGAAAGTCCGTATTAGTAAGCTGCTTCCACCATCTAAGATAATGCATTCTGGTAGCAGCCACCATCCTAAAATTGTATTTCTGCAGGGATTTTTCCAATGTAATCCATATACATATCCAAAAGGACCGCACGTCAATCCGTAATATAAACTGATAGCAAACTTCAGATTTATTTTTGTTAGTATGCCGTCAATTGCCTTTTCTTCGGACTTTTTTATACCTAATTCTTGATTCATTGAGAGCTTGAAGAGGCCGTTGATATAAAGCACGATTTCCGAAATGAAATAGTTTACAACCAGTAAATAGAGAACAGTTATTGGAAGCACCAACACGGTGTACGTTTCCAATAGCGTTGTAAACGTGTCCGAGTATCCTTCGTTGATGCATTTTGAAGCAATTATTTGACAGAGGATTACAACTGAAGCCAGTGTATACACATAGCTTTTCCGTAGAATTTTCTTGCAGGTTGTAGTATCAAGAAGTGACATTTGATGTTCAATTGGATTCCATTTAAATCCCATGCTTTGAAGACGCTCAACAGAGTGGCAAAGTGTTGTGAAAAACAATTTTTCATTTTGCACTGCCATTTTGCGGCTGAAAGAACTTAGAATGAAGTTGAGTGTCCCCAAAACTTTACTCGTTGTGAGCCAATCTTTGTGAAAACAAATGGACGGTGATTAAACCCAATTGATAAAACTTTTTCTTTCACATATCGCACATCTCGGTTTCTTTTTGTACTACGAATGCTTACTAATGATACGCTTTCATGGCGCCATCGGAAAAATACCAATGTCCGTAAATTCTCATTATACGTTTTGTGAAGGATTACTTACTTCAGTAGAACGGAATCCCAACAATCCCAACTGATAAAATAACTGGGTCATTCCTTATTTTTCTCCATTTCCTTGCTTGTTGTTCATCAACGCTGACAGGATTGTCTATTATTGATAAGAATAAACCAGTGGTCTCGGAATTCCATCTTGCCTGTTTTCGGTGTTTGGTATCGATGGTAGAAAGCTCATAGATATGATGTGAAAAAATGTTAATGAAGACCAGAGACAACTATGACATGTCTTTTCCTAATAAGTTATTTATTGTTTTTCAGGACTATTTCGCCATTACATGCAAACTATACCTACGCATATTTAAGTTAAGCAATAGAATTTTAATAATTACCTGTTTACTTCTAACTCTCTACGAGGTTGAAATATCTTCCTATAAGCTTTTGTAGCTTTAAAAAACTGTTGACGAATTGTGCAAAAATGAACTGCTAAATGTATATTTCATAAACTTCTAGTTGTCAACTAACCGGTTGGTTGAAAGGTTGCAACCTTTCAGAGGTGAAAAATATTATGAAACATAAATAAGAGCTGGGAAAGTGTTTTAGGTGATGGATATGAAGTTTATCCATTTCATATGATTTTAAATTTTATAAATGCTAGATATTACTCATACAAAAAGTCAACAATAGTTATTTCACGACACCAATAAAAGCAGTTTTAAAATTCCATAGAAATGAATGTTAGTAAGACAAAAATGATATACTTTTATAAAGATTAAGATTATAGGAATGGGGAGGCGTGCGCAATTAACCCTCCGTAAACATTAATTAATAATGAAGATATTGACATTGTTGATATGTTTATATATATGGGTATCACTGTGAACAATATCCTTTCAATAAAAAAACATGATGGTAAGGTTGAAAACAAGATGAATGCGGCACTAACGGGGGACATTATAATCGTGTTGAGCTCAGATTAACTTAGGATTTAATAGTGTTCAATTTACGGTTCTTATTGTTTATATTGAGTATCAAGTCAACATGGGCTCTTTTGTCGATTTTTCAAACATAGTCAGATAAATGGGACATCATGTATTGATTTTTAATTTGGTGCACAACCATTATTTCATAAAAATATATGCCAAACTTTCTATGGATAAGATATAACGACAATGATATAGATCGCCCTATAATTATGACCACAAGATACATATATTCATGTAGGTGTAACAAAAGCATAACTTTGGGTGCCTGCCTACATTTATTATGTCTTGACGATAAAATCATGCTTGTTTTTTAAATTTTTTATTTTGCAGACAAACTTAACATCTGAAGAAAGACATCGTTATCTCAAAATAACGTCTTATTGTTAAAAAAATTGTGGAGATAATAACCGATGTAATTTGATGATTTTCAAATGTATTATTGTCTGAAGCTTGGTATTTTTGCACGTATTCTATAACAGTTATTTGCTTATAATAACTTTTTCAAAAGGGTAGAAAAGCTGTCACATTGACTTAGAAATTTGAAATGAAATAATTAATGTTTAAGTAGGAAAATTATGTTAAATTTTTTCTCAAACCTTATTTTTACTCAGATTATATTAATTATGAGCGCCTGAAGTATGTTTCCAATTTAACCACACCAGTCCTGAAACCACTCAAGAATTGAATGTATGTGTGATAAAAATCTAAAAAATAATAATCTATTATTACTCAATACACATATTTCTACTGTTAGGAAGTAGGTCAAAAAACGGTACATAAATTTACGCAGTCATAGATTTGGAATACTTTAATCTATTGTAAACCAAAATTGTATATCTTCTGAATAGGAAACAGAAATGATTGCAATCGTTTCGTTCCCGATTTTATTTATTGGCAGATTAAAACTGTTTCCCTTAACTATTTCTCATTGTACTCTTCACAATAGAGGCTAAATGGGACCAGTCTCCATGATTTGCTACTGATAGCATTCTTGAAACCAATTTGGACTTTGCTGCATGTGCCTTTACTGCTATCCCGTTCAATGGGTCTGGAGCTTACATGTCTGCCGTTTGAAAGTAAGCGTATCTTCCAAAATTACAAAAATGGGACAAGGAAACCCAATAGCAATATTTTATCCCCCACCAGAAACAAATATATTTGTGAAATCGAAACGTTTTCATTTATTACATTGGTATTTTGCTACAACTTACTACACTCTTTTCGTTCCATTTAAACCTGTGGAGAATTCTGGTCGGTTGACTCTACAAACATCAAAGCTTCAAAAGGTAAGGTTTCAGTTTAACAAATTAACTCTATTTATTGGATCAAAATGTTTTAATCCTTGCTGGTTCATTAGATTTTATGCATTGGTCTGTTCTGGCCATTGCTTGGTGTTTACTTTGCCCTTGAAATAGTTCGCCGTTTCTACACCTTCATCTATTCAGAGGGTTACCATGCTGCTCTCTATTTCCGACTCTTCTACTACAGTCTAAAGGTTGTCAATCAACTAATCTTCTTTTGGACAGTAACAACAAAGCATGTGGAAGTAGAGATGCTTTTCAATAAAATTTGGAGCTCAACATTGCTTTCCAGTAAATCCAGCCACAGAAAAGAGAAAGTTGTCACCACATATATAATTTTTATGTTGATAATAGCGTTCATTATTGTGGTCTTGAACTGTGATATATTTGACAACAACTATGAAACCATTATATCACCAACAAAGCAACTGGAAAATGCGATCAAGTCTGGAAGAAAGCGATTCTTTCTACCAAAAGCAAAAGCAGAGGATTTTTATTCCCAAGTTAATTTAGCAATTGGAGGTATAGAATGGATTCTACAACTTCTACGACTATGGGACAATTATTGTTCTCTCGCGTTTTTGGCAGGAATACTCCCATTCACATTTTGGTCCGCAACCAACGGATTTCAAACCGTAATTATTGAAATTGCTGGGTTGTTTACTCAACGTTTCCCACCATCCCAAAAATATCACTTGCAGAGACTCATTGTTGAAAAGTATGATGAGCTGCATGAGCTCACAAATTGCATTAATTCGATCGGCTCCACTCTGACAATTGTATGGGTGGTGGAAACAACGTTTCACATGGTTGTACGGCTAAATGAAGCGGTTAAATCGAAGAATTTATTAGTTGCTTATGTCGTGTTTGGAACCACTTTTCTAGTGGTGGCATTGCTTCTTATGGCAGAAGGATGGAGACATGTAAACTCATTCAAAAAGTTTTTAAAAAATATATAAGCCTTGGATTTCTGAGTAATATGCATGCATTTCCTGTTACAGGTTGCCGGTTTCAAGGAATGGCTTACAACCAAGCAAGCAAGAGATTTGATTTTCAGGGATAAAAGTGAGTTGGAACGTTTGGAAAGGAGTTTGGAGGTTTCCCAGGTTGGGATTGGTTCAACTGGTTTCTATCAAATCAATTATGCCTTCATAACTCATGTAAGTACTTATAAAATCAAATTTTTAGCTAAATATTGAGCAATGCAATGTGAGCATTTAACCTAATTTTTTATCTAGTTGGTGATATTCACGGTTACAATATTCTTAATCAGTTTTGACGACTCAAAGTTTCATGCACACTGAAAGAGATCGCCCCTATGGCAGAACCAAATTGAAAGATCATCATACTGTCAAACAATTTTTTAAAGTCCGTTATTAGTAAACCAACAAAAGGACTTTAATTGTAAAATATTGTGCAACTAGATTCATGAAAATTGGCGTTTATTTTTTGCGTCTTCTATGTGAGCTAAATATTATTTAGTGTTTGATCACGTTTCAGAAAATGCTAAATATCGTCCCATAACATTTAAATTGGCTGCTTATTGTAAAAGATAATTTCTCAAATTAATAAACAGATAAAAAACCGTTTTATGGACCCCAATCTATCCACTTAAACTAAACCAATTGGAAATTTTACATATTAATTTAAACCCGTGTAATTCGAATTGTAGAGAAGTTTCTATGGTCTTGTATAACTACTTCACCTACCATATATTTATGTAGGTTGTATATTCAAAAGTCATTATTCGTGGTTATCTGCATAATGTTTTGGATAAATTTGAGATTATGGACGTACCTTAAAAACTTTTAACCACCCCTGCATGATTTGAAAAACGTACATATAGATATGCTACCAAGTGCTTTGTTTTTTAACTGTTTTCATAGGTGGAATAAATATTTTACTTCAACTTGTATCGAATTAAATTTTCTTTACAGTTACGCAGCATTGCTTGTTAATTTAAATTCACAAATTAAAAAAATAAAGAATAACTAAAAACTGCCATATAAATTCCCTAGATTTTAAATACATAGGTGAATATTATCACCCTACCTGGTTGTGACCATGGAGTTAAATGAGATGTTCAGCACTCTATTTTATCCATTTCGAGTTCGCTGGAACATTTCAAACAAAAAACTTGAAATCCAGCAAGAAAACTTAGTACTAGCCTTCTACTACTTTTTTAAACGTGGCTGCCATTTTTATGTTTGGGTTTATAACATCATTGTATTCAATTATTGATTCAATTTCAAATCCACTAAAGTATTCAACAGATCGAATTTATTTGAACATTATCCTGTTGATATTAGCAACGGTGGTGTTAGCCACTAATTTTTTAATTTCGTGGGATTGCGAGAAAACGATTAATGCAATTAATGTCCTCTACAATTTTGGAAGAGATACAAGGACACTCGACCTAGAAGCAACTGGTTGGACAAAATTATTAAATTAATTGTAAAAGTATGTATGTTTACGTAATAAAATGTTTATTATGTTTAATTCAATTTTAGATTGCAGAACCAAACGAAGAGACTGGATTGGAATGTTCCTTTGCCTTTCTGTTGTTACTTTTATTATGGGGCCACTTGTTGTGCCACCAATAGCAATATGGTTTAGTGTGGACCCATTTTTTTTTCATTCTAAATCAAATATCACCTCCTGAATATAGAAGCATTAATGCCATTCTAGTTATATTTGCAGTAAAACCTTGTATGGCAACCATTTGCGTTATTGAAGCCTAAAATAATCAGCTATGCGTTTTGTCATTCAATCTGCATTTTAGTATGTTGTATTAGAGTTGTCGAACGATTTTGGAAGTCCACTGACCTTCACAACAGTTTTCAAATGTTTAAACAATTCCAAGTAGTTCATGTGGATGTTGGTGTACTCACTTCTGAATTTGCTGCTCTAAACCCCGCGTCGCTGTATTTTGGGCTGATAGATCTAAATGTGATGGTTGTGTTATGGCACAATGTAGTTCCGCTAGAGTTGTATGTTCTTGCACCAATACTTGATTCTGTGGGAACAATGATTACTGCTGTTATCTTTGCTTTTTTAATCGAATTTACTACCAAAAGCGAAAGATTAAATCTCCATTTTAAGCATGCATTGGTTCGATAATATTCGAGAAAAAAAGGTGGCTTTACTCTTAAGGAGTTATCGAAAGTTTTTTAATCTATGAGACCCATTAGACTAACGTATGGATGTTGTGGAACATTTACTGAACAAACACGAACCGATTATTTTCACACGTTGGTTGTGAATTCAGCCAACGCTGTAGTGGCGACTGAAATAACTGCATTCCATTGGTAAACCAGAACGTCGCTTTCAATTTATATTGTGATTGTATGCTTGGCAATTATAGTAGTTGTTACAAAAAATTAATAAAGAAGGCAATAGAAAATTTGACAAAAAAAGTCATAATGTCATTATGACAGTTTTTGCCAAATAAAATTTTTAATAGCATACCTCTTGGTTTGAACTACATATAATATGGTTTGATGAGTGTACTGGATAAAATGTTAATATATGTATTTGCACTATTTGCAATTTTATAACTGATTGACTAATAAGCGCCATGACATTCATTAATACTGAGATTTTCAGATTGATTGACCTTAATTTTTTAAATAATATTTTTTAAATCAATAGCAGGTAGGTAGAAACTCGTTGCGTCTACCCAGCCCATCCAGTTGAAATTGAAAAACAATTTACAATATGCCAAATCAATCTCATATCTCATTAAATATGGAAAAGATTGTTTCAAATAGAAATCGAGTCTTCATGGTATTCTATTACTTTAGCTACCTTTGCTTACTCCTAACTTCGAATGCTCTGAGCTTCGGTGAGTTCTAAGCAATGAATAGCCGCACGATATCAAGCTCAGTCGCATAAAAAAGCTGATATAAAAACCAAATTTGAATTATCAAAAATTAAAGCTGGTGTTCGCAAGTGTTTCGAAAAAAGCTCGCGGAAGCTCAAAACATTATAGGTTTGGAGTATGGGTGTTATGTATTCAAAAATCAATACGAGTATAAATATGTGTTGAGTTTAGGCTGTAGGATAATGTACCTTAACAATTTCAGTATCTGCCTTATTGAAATTTAGAAGCATCCCACACTAGCAGGTATTAGATATGTTTCTGTATTTTAGCTTGGAAAAAATCCTTCAGGTAGAAGTACGTATATTGACTTAATTTTTCTTTATGTATCTTTAAGTTAGATAAAATTATACATGGAACTGAAATACGTGTTTTCTTTAAAACCTGTTCGTTAGATTTAACACAATATTATATTTCGAATTCCTTCTCGAGCCAGACCACAACAGAATTTTGGAAGTTACTCTGTAAAACCTGAAAGTAGAAACAAAAAATTGCAGGTAGAGACATCGTTTTAAATAGTTCTAAAAGTTCCCAAACATTTAAAAGCTGACTTGAAAAGGCTTCAAAAAAGATTTTACAATGAGGCCACAGATATTGTCACCCCTTCTCTTAACCGCCATGGAGTGGAATGAGTTGTTTAATCACGCTCTATGTTACCCATTTCGAATTCGCTGGAACATTTCAACACGAAAAGTTGAAAAGCAGGAGCGCGGAATTGGTTTATATTTTTACTACTTTGCAAATGTGATTGGATTGTTTCTGTTTGGTTTTACAACATGCTTGTATTCAATCGTGGATTATCTACTCCGCCCAAATAAATATGCTACAGATCGACTTTATCTGAACATCATCCTCTTGCTTGCGTGTTTTGCGGTGTTGACCACAAATTACATAGTTTCACGCGATAGTAAAAACATGTGTCACACATTTAACCTTCTCTACAATTTCGAAAAGGAGACCAGGTCACTCGACCAAAAAAGTGAGACATTAAATTTAAAAATGTAGTAACAATAGTATTAAATTTAAATTAATTTTCGTTTACAGTTTCAGGTGGCAAAGCTAAGCATATAGACTGGGTTGGAATATATGTATTCTTTGTGTTTTCGGCGCCGGAATAAGTCCATTCGTGTTACCTCCAATAACAATGTGGTTTAGTGTAGATCCATTTTACAACATTCTAAATCAAATATTTCTGCCTGAACAACGAAGCGTTGGTGAAATTTTAGGAGTTTTCACCTTTAGAATTTTAACAATTACAATATGTTGTATTGAAGCGGCCAAAACCACTGGTTATGCGGTCTGCCATGTTATCTGTACATTAGTCTGTTATAATAGGTGTGTTGAAAGATTTTTCAATTCACCAGACATTCACAATAGTTTTAGATTATTCAGACAGTTTCAAGTAGTTCATGCAGATGCTGGTGTAATCATTTCCGAGTTTGCAGCTCTATATTTTGCTGCGCTGTATTTTCTAATGGTAGACCTAAATGTGATGGTTGTATTATGGCATAAGGTAGTTCCCCTTGGGTTGTATTTTCTAGCACCAATACTGGATTTTGGTGCAACGAGTATGGCTGCTGTTGTATTCGCCTTCTTAATTCAATTTACTTCGAAAAGTCAGAAGCTGCATTTGCACTTTCAGCAGGTGTTGGTTCAACACTCGATAGAAAAGAGCGATTTCTCTCTCAAATGCCTGAAGAAGGTTTATAGTGCGACTAGACCTATTAAAATAACGTATGGAAGTTGTGGAGTGTTCACAAAACGAACAAGATCAGATTATTTCCATACATTATATGAAAACTCCGCGAATGCTATAATAGCCACTGAGATGACTGCAGGGCATTGGTAAAACTGCAAGCTATTTTAGCTGTTAATCATACTAATAGGATAGGCTGTGTGCATTTGATTAGGAACTTGCAAGAGAAATTTAGTTATGCAGACGATTTAACCGCGGAAAATAATTCACTTATCACATCAAGAAGTGATTGCAAGAAGTATTGTCTATTCAATTTAAAAATATACACAATGCCAAATGACTATGTATGTCCTAAACCAGAAATATTAAATGGTATACCTTACATGCTTCGGGTATCGCACCTTGTTATGTATTTTGAAATTCAAAAATTTAGATGTATATATACCTTCTATAAGCTTTAAACAAATTTTTTATTTAAGCTTGAAAAAGTACACGCCGGTATGTAAATGACTTATCATGTTATCAGCATTACGAATTACAGAAAAATAAAATTGACGTTTTAATTTTTAATACCGTTTTCGTCTATAAAACAAATTTTAATATAAAACTGGGTTTCAGTAAGGTGGTTGAAGGTAGAAATATAAAGCCATAAGGAATTATTCCAGTAGTTTACCTCAATGCTTCAGGTATTCTAGTTGGAGTTTTTTAATATTTCAAAAACCAATTCCAGGTCTTACCTCTTTCTTGTTCGTGCTTAAAAGTTATTATCTTCCTCTATAAATTTCAATACGTTCCTGTATACCAATTTGAAGAACATAATATAAATTCAGCATATAATCAACTTTTTGAATCATGTTAAGAAAACATTGGTTTTGATTGGATAGACGTTTAGAATCGGACATCGTCTTGGATTTTTGAACCTCCGTATTTGACATTTTTGTTCTAGTTGCAGGTCAAATTCAAGTAGCTACAGTTGTGTAGAAAAAAAGAGGGGAAAAGCAAATCCTACCAGTAACTCGTATTCTAGTACTTTGTATAAACTCAAAAGTTTTTATTAATTTACAATAACTTTCTAAGTTCTTTAAAAATCAACATAAAAATTGGAAATGAAGGAGACAATCCTATCGCCACTCCTGATTCTGGCCATCGAGATGAATGAGTATTACTCATTCATCTCGGGCTCTATATTACCCATTTCGATATCGCTGGAACACTTCAACCAGAAAAAATGAAAGCACCAAACAAGGCTTTGGATTAGTCTTCTACTACTTTGTGAATGTGATCGGTATTTTCATGTTTGGTTTTTTGACATCCTTTTTTTTCAATTATGGACTCACTTTTTCATCCGTATAAATATGCGACAGATTAAGTTTACTTGAACAGCATCCTTTTGCTTATAGCAATTGGTGTGTTGGGAGCTACCTGGTTAGTTTCAAGAGATTGTGAAAATACATGTAATACAATCAACATCCTCTACAATTTCGAACGAGAGACCAGGGTGCTCGATCCCAAACAAACCGGTATGTACTTAAATATTGTTTATTTATGGCTCGAGATCAAACTGGTTTTTTACTTTATATGGTTTTAGGCTGCAGAACAAAACGCAATGACTGGATTGGGATATTCCTTTGCATTATTGTTGTTGCAATCGGAACTGGCCCATTTGTGGTGCCACCAGTGGCAATGTGGTTTAACGTAGACCCGTTTTACCATATTTTAAATCAACTATCGTTACCCGAACTACGAAGTATCAAAACCATTCTACTAATATTTCTGTTTAGACTTTTATTTACAACCTTTTGTGTCATTGAAACATCTAAAACCGTCAGCTACATTTTATGTCATGCAATTTGTATGACAGTAAGTTATATTCGATGTGTTGAACGTTTTTGCAAGACTGCTAATCATCGCCGCAGTTTCATAATGTTTAGGCAGCTACAAGTGATTCATGCAAGTGCGGGTGTAATCATGTCCAACTTTGCAGCTTTAACATTTGCTACACTATACTTTGTGATAATTGATCTAGACGTAATGGTCGTATTGTGGCACAAGGTAGTCCCATTGGAGTTGTATTTTCTTGCCCCATTACTGTGCCTTGGCGCAACGAGTATTGCTGTTCTGATTTTTACTTCATTTATTGAATTCACTGTCCAAAGCCAAAGGTTGGATTTACATTTTAGGCACGTTTTGGTTCATAACACAAATACAAATAATGGTTTTACTCGTAGGGAGCTCTCAAAAATGTGTAAGGCTACGAGACCTATTACACTAACTTATGGAGGTTGTGGAACATTTACTAAACAAACTAGGACAGATTATTTTCACACACTTGTTGTAAACTCAGCAAATGCTGTAATTGCGACTGAAATGACCGCAAGTCGTTGGTAAACGAATTAACTGTTTTTTATTTTATTTTATAAAGGCTCGCAGTTTTAAGCAAAATATGTGATATTAAAGTAAATGATTTTCTAACCATTGGAAAAACTTTTCAGCTTATTTTGTATAATATAATTAAATTAAATAACCAGAAGACACGAATTGTATTTTTGTAAAGGACTTCAAAATTATTTAGGTAAAAAATACGATTGGAGCATGCCTTCGTTATAAAACCTTCTTGGTTGTTCTATTGGAATTAAAAACATGGTATTACTTATTTCGTCTTCTAATATTTTCCACTTTTAATATAAAAGTTGTTGTTTTAATTCATTTTAATTTTTAAAACTGACGTTGTTTAGAACAAGAAACTAAAAAAATCGATTGGAATTAATCTAGTTTTTAAAGCAACTGGAACATATTTTTTTCAATTTGCTCATGCTTTTGACAATTTAGTCTTAAAAACATTCCAGAGTCCTCTCAACTCGTTAACGTGGTACTTGTATAGAGTAAAAGTTTACTGGTACCTAGACATGTAAGGGGTTTTACCCTGTTTTTACAAGATTATGCTTTATCCTTAAAACAGCTTAAATTCGTGAATCTAGACTTCCAAATGTTGTAAAACAAAAAAGTACCTAATAGTTTAACGCCGAAATAAACTTAAAAGAAATTAGTATCTCAAATTCAATATAGTTGAACAAACTTTCTTGGTGGAAAAATATTCTTTATATTATTTTAAATTGAAGATGCAGCCATGGACGACACTAAACTGACTCCGCTTCTAGTTCGGGCTATTGAACTAAATGAACAACTATTTAGTGCACTATATTATCCATTTCGAGTCCGCTGGAATATTTCAACAGGAACAATCGAATGTCAAAAAAGAAGCTGTGGTTTGGTTTTTTATTACTTTGCAAACATAATTGGAGTTTTTACACTGGGTTTAACATCCTGTGTTTATTTGCTTATTGATTCGCTTTTCCACCCGCATAAATATCCAATGGACCAGATCTACGTGTACATTCTCCTAATTATTTTAGGAGTGGCAGTGCTAATCACGAATTATCTGGTCTGTTCCGATTGTGAAAATATGTACAAAACTTTCAATATCCTTTATAATTTCGAAAAGGAGACCAGAAATCTTGAATTAGGACGGCAAACCACAGAAAAAGCGGTGGATTGGGTTGGAATATATGTTTGTGTAAATGTTCTGGTTTCGTAATCGGACCGTTAATAATTCCAATATTAGCAGTATCATTTGGTCTAGATCCCTTATACTTTCTTCTGAAACAAAGACTTCCTCTAGAACAACGAGGTGTCTTGGCGATTATTGTTGTATTTTTGGCAAGATTTTTGTTAGTTACTGTTTGCATTATTGAAGCTGCAAAGACATTGAGTAATGTTTTATGTCACGTAATTTCAACATTACTTTGCTATGACAAATATGTCAAAAGGTTTTACAAATCAACCGATTTCCAAGCCAGTTTTCGTATGTTTAAGCGGCTGCAAATAATTCACTCCGATGCCGGAGTAATTTTTGCAAATTTTGCAGGTCTTTATTTTTGTAAATGTATTTTGCCTTGATTGATGACAACGTAATGGTAGTATTGTGGCATAAAGTGGTGCCATTGAAGGTTTATTTTCTTGCACCTATTTGTGAAATTGGTGGTATGGGTGTAGCTGTTGTAACATTTTTGTTTGTGATTCAGTTTACTATACAAAGTCAAAAGTTGAATGAGCATTTTATGCATGTATTGGCCCATAAAGGGATCACTGGCTCTAAATTAAGGGAACATAAGAAAATTTTAAGGGCCACAAGACAAATCGTTTTAATGTATGGAAACTGGAACATTCACTAAACAAACGCGAACGGATTATTTTCATACTTTAATTATAAATTCGGCAAATGCCGTGCTTGCTACTGAAATGGTTGCAGCCCATATTGTATAATGCAATATTCTTCGAAATCAAGACAGAAAACAGGTTTGGTACTTTTTGGAACAAATCATTTTCATTATTGTTTTGTAAATATTATTGATTGCCCGCCTGGATGATTGACATATTACGATACTATATACCTTGTGTTCAAACTTCAATTAATGCACAAACGCGAAATATTGAATGGCTTGGAAGTACACGCCTGAAAATGCGTTGAAAGATTTTGATGAGATTAGCAATGACGGGCTGTCATAACATGTCACATTTGTATTCATTTTAATGACCATCATCAAATATTCCAGTTGGTTTGCAGTAGAACTAAATGGTTTAGTTATCATTTAATACCTTGGAATGCCTCGAGTTTAATTTGTATTAAAATTGTTGTGTTGCGGAATAATTTTTATAATCTTTTCATCAAGTGGAAAAAAATATTAATTACATGCACTCCCACTACGCACCTTTTAGTCAAAGTAAAGAAAAAAATATTTGAAGGAAAATATGGCGGACACGAAAATTGGGAACGATAGTAAGTAACGAAAATAATTTTTTGTGATTATTTATCATTAAGTTATAAAGGTAAAGGTATATTTATTTACAAGAAATTTGGTTTTTGTAGAAATCCCATTTATATCAATTTACGAAACGCTCAATGAAAACAACCAGCTTCCTATGGCTAAATGGTGGGATATTGCTCCAAGGCTGGGTATTTCTGACGAAGGAATTAGTGCGATAAAAAATAAAATCATGTTTCTCGGTTTAAAACCACAAGATATATACCTCGAGGTGTTTCGTCGGTGGAGTGAACAAGAAGAAAGTGAAACAACTGCTGGAAAACTCGCTGAAGTTTTGGAAACTGTGAAACTGAATAAATCTGCAAGTAAGTGCTAGTATACGACAACAATTTTGTGGCTATTTTCCTTCCACTGCGATTTCGTTTTGCTTATAGATAGCCTACGGAAACGGTTTGACATTGTCGTAGAAACGGAGAAGTGAGTCATATTCCATGAAACTGTGGGTCATTCGACAAGTGATCTGATTGGAACTAAGAAACAAAATTCGTGTTTTGTCAAATAATATTGTTAAAAATTAGATTCAATGTGGAGTAATTGGGGGTAATAAAAATTGAAATTAAACATAAAATTTCACATCAATCAGCGAATATTATTATGGAATTCACACGGTTTACTCAAATCAAAGTTCTGCGTTCCAACAGTTTGTATTAACGAGATAAACATTATCATGTTTACATAAATGTTCCACAGTGGCCAGTTTATTTGTGCTTCTCTTGATTGTACAAATTTCAATTGATAACGTTTGCCTATTGAAGCACTCCCAAGCAAAATTGCCTTTCCAATTTATACACAGAATTTGTATTACAATGTAACACATCATGATTAAATCTCACATTTTGTATTTTATAAACTGTTTGTAAATGTTGATAAGAGTTTTTCATCTCAAATGACACTCTATTAGGACCTTGTTGTATAGGGGAAAGCTTAAATGTTTATATACATGTATGTACCAAATGCAAATACACACCATTGCATACTCAATGTTAAATTTTCACACGGCAGCACACTTTAATTACGGACTATTAGTACTGCAATAATAGCATGTCTAACAAATTATGCGTGCATTGTATATTGTAAATTTACAGTTCAATGGCTTTTCACAAAAGCCTATCATACATGTATGGTCAGTTGCTTATTTAATACGCTCCCCAATATTATCTTATTCAGAATAATATGACCGCATCATTACTGCGTCTTTTTTTAGACTCGATTGTACTAAACTAATGAGTATTACTTTAATCTTCCTTGTGTTAATAATTTGCATTAAGTATTCCTTGTTCCTAACGTGTAGACGTGACATTTTCATAATTATCTTAAGTGGCGATGGCAGATACTCAGATTGACGATGATGATGGTAAACAAAATATACTGTATTTTATTATAATTTTAGGCTTCAATATCACCAGTTTCATGTTATTTTGAAATCCAGACTGTCGTTTTCTAACGATTTATGATATAATAAATAACAACGACCAACTTCCTTTTGAGAAATGGCGAGATATGGCAGCCCGCCTAGGGATTTCCCAACATGATATCCATGCCCTGGAGAGCAAACTTAATCTAAGAAATTTAAGTCATCAAAGTGTTTACCTTGCATTGTTGCAACTTTGGCGTCAAAAGCAGGCCCGTGGAGCAACAGTTGGGAGACTGATTGAAGTGTTGGAAAAGGTCAAATTAAACGTGTGTGCAGGTTAGTTCAGCAAATATTCAAATTTACAACACAGGATTAAAGAAATGAGGACAATAAATGAAATATCAATTGCAGATAGTCTGAGGGAACATTATAGAATTTCAAAGTTGAACCGCAGTATATCAACTCCAAGCGGCAAACAGCATCACTACCACCTAAGAGCTACTCATTGGACAAAGGCAATGAAGAAGAAAAACAATGCGAGTATATTAAAGAAAATTTGCCGAAACTAATAAGCTTAACTATCCTCAATACCTCGGTTCTGGCTACGCTGTTTGCAAAGGGTATTATCAGTGATGACGACATGGCGGAATTGGTAGGATTCAAATCGAATGGTTATCTGTATCAAACAATTTAGGACATTCTTTAATACATGGTTTTTTTATAGGATGCACTGTTGAACAAATCGGAGAAAAACAGGAAATTTTATGAAATTATCCGAACAAGACCTGGAAATTATGATGTTCTAATTGAAGCTATGAACCAAACTTGCCAGAATGGAGTGGTTGCTGTATTAAAAAAGTTTTATAGCGGATGAATTGACCAATGCATTTGGAGTTCTTGGGGATTGTTTGAAACTGAATCTGGTCAACAACTCGTCGCTTATTTTTTTTACATTCAAGCCTACCAAGCAATTCATATGCGTTATGCACATGTTTGTGCATACAATTCAAAGCGTCTATTGATATCAGTTATAATTACAAATTAATTCTTAATAATATAACAATATTCATACGATACCTACATTAATTAGTTGACATCACTTTTTGATAAAACCAATAAATAATTCCACTACTATGTAAATTATAATGCTATGCCAAAATCATATACCTAACCAACTAATAAATAAAGACGTGATAAATATATGTTGATATGTGTAAATTTTTCATGGATTGTATTTTTTGTTATACCATGTATAAGTTTGCATATATAAATTTTTTGTACATGATATACATCAATGTTTTATTAAAATAGATAAATTTCAGAGCAAAAGTGGACACAATGTACAATGTGAAGTACAATACCCATCCAGCGCAGCCGCTTATCTAATCGCTTGCTTTGCCATAAAAAGCTCAGGCACATCTCTTTCCACGGCACATTTAGTCCTCACGAGATTTTCATTATCTGTGAATTTTTTTCACCGCATTTTCCTTGTGAAGCGGTATTTCAGTATTTACGAGCCAACTGTAATTTTAGAAGTGAACCCTTAAAGTCTACGTTGTGGCATTGCAAAAGGCGTCGTTTAAACGGAACACAAATTTGAAAATTCTCCAATAAAAATGGCAAAGACAGTCCTTAATGGAAAAGGTTATATCATTTTGTATTCTTTGTAATTTACAACTTACTTCATAAATACGTGCGTACACATTCAGCTATTGTTCACTTTACAGATCCAAGCTTTCTCACCATCTTCACAACAATGGAGGAAAATACAACCATTCCAAAGAAGAAATGGCAGAGCATGGCAACCGGGCTACAAATCCCAGAGGAAGATATTGAGGATATCCAAAAAGCAATAAAAAAGGAAAATTTAAGCAAGAAAGATATTTTCGTTAAAGTATTGGCAAGTTGGTACCAAGCTAATGATGACGATGCCACTGCTGGACGGCTCATCCAGGTGATGGATGTGGACAATTTGAGAGTTTGTGCAAGTAAGTTTTAAATTTAAAACCATGTAAAAATTACATTTGTTTACATCATAACTTTATGAAAAATAATTCATTATGATTCTAGATAGTTTGCGACGGTATTTTAAAATTCCCATTCCCAAAACCAAAAGAGATTTTCCAAAGTCAAAAGAGCAGAGTGATGCTGAAGACAAAGGTTCTTCATCGGCAAAACTTCCACGAAAAAGTAACGAGAAGGATGGCGATGAGGATGAGGAGGACGATGAAGACGAAAAGCTGGACAAACTTGTGAAAGCACAAAATCAGTTTCTTTTGGATAAAGCCGACGACCTCGTTGATTTGCTTGATCTTAATTCTAGCACTATTGCAAGGCTTATTTCTAAGAAAGTCATCAACAAAGCAGACGTTTCGGCGTTGGTAGGTGTACTTTCTAAAAACCGTGTAAATGTTATTTTAAGGCTGTCTAAAATATGATACATTTTGTTGTTTTTGGTTAGGATGCCATGTCAAACAAACTTGAGAAAAATCGTCATTTTTTAGTAAGCATACTTCCCAGCAAGCATGACTATTTTACCGTGTTTTACAATGCTATGGAGGATACTACTCAAAGTGGAGTTGTTGCTGTGTTGAAAAAGTTTTACAAAACACTTAAGTAACCATTTGTTTGCGCGTATTTCTTAACAAAGGTTTCATGTAAATGTAAATAAAAGTTGGTCAACAAGGAAAAGCCAATTTTTTTGCCTCTTACTCAAATTATTAATGGTGGTTGTTCCCCCAACGTGATGTTTGTTCACATCATAACACATAAACAAGTGACGAAGTCAATGGAATATATTTTAAGGGATTATCGTGCATTAACTCGAAAATATCTACCCTCAAGTTTGTAAAAGTCAACGTTTGCAGGTAAGCACATTGAACTTATGCACGATAATATTCACATATTACTCACGTTTTATGTAAATTACACATTGTGTACCAAATACTAATGCATACTAATATACGATAAAGCACTTATAATTCATGGAAAGAAATACTCTCATTCATAAAAATACGGCATGTTCATTTTTGTGAATTTCATTAACGTATATCAGGCTGTCGTTTGTATTCATGGTCATTATGTTTTATTGTGAAAAAGTGAATACAGTATCTAAACAGCATGTAATCATCAACAAGAGAATTTACGCCCTCATTCAATAAATTTATATGATATATTTACAAGGGAATCTTTCAGAAGTTATCATCATTTCATACAAAACTCATGTATTAAAGAAGTGGTTCTGAAGACAGTTAAATGTCATGCAACTTGCGGCTTAAGTGACCACAAAAAAGGAAACCCAATTTTCCTGTTACTTTGTTTGTTAATTTTCAGTAAGCACGACTCATCTTCACTTAGCTGAGCACTCACACAATCTGTTTATGATCAGAATACTGAAATAAAAATGGCAGCAACGGTCATCGATGGAGTTGGTTAAGAAAAATTGCAAATAATTTCATTTTCAAGCTTTCTGAATTAAAATACTTTAAATTTCTTCTCTTTTTCAGATATTTCATTTGGACACGTATACGATACGATTGACCCGAAAGGTTCTCTTATCCAACGAAAGAAATGGAGAGACATTGCATCAGGATTGGAGATTCCTGCAGGGGATATTGAAGACATAGATTCGGATATCAAAATGAACAAGATTAGCATGAAAGAAATATGTATTCAAATATTTAGAAGTTGGGTATCCGCGCATGATGAAGAAGCAAAGGCCGACTGATTGAGGTTTTGGACAAGGAAAATTTAAAAGCTTGTGCAAATAAGTTAAGATAAATCAATTACACCATCCATTTTTTCATTGCGATTTTTGTTCTAATCTCTGACTATTTGTTGTAGATAGGCTTCAAAAGAGATTTGGGATAGAGATTATTAAAAACGAAAAGAGCTCATCGTTGTCAACTGCAACCATCACCTCCAGTTGGAATACCGATGCTGCTTCAGTTGAAGACAATGGTAGCAGTGACGATCTATTGAAAACACAAAACCAATTTATGCAAGATAATTTACCCGGTCGGATTGATAACTTGTCATTGAACACGGGAATAGTGAATAGATCATGGCATGTCATGTTAACATTTTGCATGGCATGTCATGTGCAAAGAAATTTTTCATGTTCATGTCATGCAACATGAATTTCATGTAAAAATATTCATGTACATGACATATGCACCATGTACATGCATGTTACATGAATTAAATGATCATGTAATTCCGTAATGGGCTAAATAAGGCAAAGGCGAGCTTGGGAAACGCAATAGCAGTATGTATTTTACATACTAATATGTAGTTTTTTTGTGTTTAATATAACGAAGACGTTTGAGATAGATACTTACAATGAACATCGCACGTTAAATGTAGAAAAATTGTCAAATCGTTCATTTTAATTTTCCTAATTGATAGGATACATAGTGCATCGGAGTAGATGAGTAGTGAAAGACAACTGAACTTGGTTTTTAGACCTGAAAAACTTAAATTAGAATAGTACACAGTTCAGTCGAGCCAACTTAACGTTTTGCTGATGGTTTACTGTTGATTGTAAAATTCAAATGGCAAAATAACAATCCGTTTATAGGGAAGTTAATGCGTGAGCTACCAGAGAGCAACATTGAACGGTTGACTCCAGTGCAACAATTTTTACATGTTCGCTGCAATTCACAATAAAGAATCTGATTCGGGTTTAAGTATAAAGTATTCTCGATGAGTAACTTGAATTCATGTGATGCAGTCCACATGCCATGACATGAAATGCAACATGAAAAGAAAGTTTCATGTACATGATACATGTTCTATTCACTACACGGGAACACTTGCCATTTTAATAGCAAAAGGAATTCTAACCAAAGATGACAGTTAGAAACTGGTAATTGGGAAGACAGCCCGACATTAGTTTTGCTTGTTTTATATCCTCATATAAGTTTACATTTGAGACGATTAATCAAAGGTGTTTCTATTTGCATAGAATGAAATAAAAAATGAGTGGAGGAAAACCCTATACTTCTTAGAAAACATCCTTCCCAAAAAGGTTGACTACTTCCCAATTCTTTGTAAGGCTATGGAAGAACAGAAGCAAACTGGTGTAACTAAAATACTGAACAAGTTCAGTCAATAGAGACTTTTAAAGTAGAAAAATTCTCTATTATGTCATTTTTAGTATGCGTTCTGTTCATTTGGAAGGTGATATACTATCAATATCACGCCAGTACAAATGTTCAATCAATTTTTATAAATTTAATCAACACAGAAAGGTTCTTAATGCTCAAATTAAAAACAGAAGATTAACTTTACAAATTTATTCCATTCAGTATGTGTTATACTTTAGATGACACCAAATGATTACCGACCTAATACTTTCCATGTTGCGGAATGAAGTGATTGTAATACAAAATTGTGAACAAGTTTAGAATATTTTCTTTGATGTTATGATGTCCGATGTCCGTTTCAATAATTTCTGAACGATGTTTAGTCAGTATTCATTCATTTACAATTTTCATTTTTTGTTGGGAATGCACTTTGTCTAACCGTCCAAATGCAAACCGTAGTTCAATTGTGAAGGATGCTTGAAATAAACGGGTGATGCGCAAACACAATATAATTTGATTGTTTAACACTCAACTCTCCTCAGATTTATTCAACTCAATTCAATCAAATATATTCCTCAAATGCTCTCAAATTCATCAATGATCAATTAAACACTAATCAATCTCAAATAGCTCTACGAGACTTCTCCGAAACTGACTCTACTGATCTTCTCAATTATATCTCAATAATCTCAATTAAACTCTGCTCTGATCGAAGTCACTTTGACTTACTTCTCTCTTTCTCTATAATTAACTAATGATCTATTAGCTAACTCTGCTCGATAAGTCACCTCAACTTGAACTCTATTATGAGTCACCTCGACTCACCTCTCACTCTTCGTCTGAACTTGTCTGCCTCTCTGACTTAATCACTCACTTTTTTTAAGAACAATCAAGATCACTACAGCTCAATAAATTGCCACACTCAAAAAGGCTTGACTACTCTGCTCGGAGGTTCGCGAGGTAATGTTGATGATTTGCGTTGTTCCTCTCCTTCTCGGCTGTCCTGGAAAGGCATGTTTGCATTCAAATTTAGCGGGCAGTCACTGCCCAAACTCTATGACTTTTAACCTTCACTCAAGTTGTTATACATACATGCGCAACTATACACACTATCCGAGCTTGAAAAGCTTCTACTGACATTATCTAGATTTTAAACCTGCGGACTTCCATTCCCAATTTTTACATAATAATACTAAATAAACTATTCTCTACAACTTTCAAAATCATACGTCTATATAAAATACTAGCAGCCAGGGAATGGGCCTTGCCCCATGTATATATAAATATTATAATTTAATTGACAGAGCTTCTGCAGTTTC
>JAQGAP010000217.1:0-50635 GCA_034697805.1 Orchesella bifasciata
GAGCCAAATAGCCAGCATCTAATGCATCCATATACAAAGAATCAAATTTTGTATATTCCATATATGAGGCAATAAAGCTACACACATAGAAAAGTACATTCGTACATCCAGCGCGTCTCATAATGCACCCTCCTCCGTTCTTTCCACCATCAAGATATTGTTTTGTCCAGAGACTTTTTTACTTTGGAAAATTGTCGTGGAAAAAAGCATTAAAAACTGCTGGCCACTACATCAACTAGTGCACAGTTACAACGATTTGAAAAGCATACCACTTATTTGTTTCTATCTCTCTCCTTTCTTCCTGGAAAATATACATGCATGCATTTTGACATCTGTCGCAGCAAAAGCAATTTTTTAGTCGATGATCAAGACAGCCGGCGTCACAAGGAAAATTGCAACCATTTCAAAAGTTGGACCCATCCTTGTTCCTAGCCTCTCATAAGTATATGCATTCTCTCGTATCCATTGTCAAAAGTAGAAAAAGTGTGTAATAATGATATGCACAGCTCGTGAGGTATGAGTCATAGAACGTAAAACACTGCGTGTATTATTATTAGCGGGCAAGGAAGCAAGGATGAAAAAATAAAATAAAAAGCTCATACACTTTTTGAAGCCAAGTAGTAGAATGCATGGATGTACATAAGATCAGCTTAGTTGTCCAACCATCTTCTCCTCACTGGGCTATGGTCATAAGGTGATTTAAGATGAAGTCAGGCATAGTTCCATACTAATTCTCTTATCAACTGGGAAAGGCCACCCTTTCTAGATTAGACTCGGAGAGAACACGCGCTCAGCTTGAGGAGAGGAGTATTAGGGAGAGAAAAATATGTATCCATAAACTTTTTACCATGTTAGAGGGAGGACAATGCCGAAATTTATGCATATTGTCACTTTAGATATACATTCTTTTGAGACGCCGTATGCATTATAGTGTCAACGGTAATGATGCTGGTGTCATCATTATTTTACCCTTGTGCTTAGCTTTCCACATAAAAGATATACGTGCTTACGTTTTTCATGGCTTGTACTTTCCTCACAAAAAACGGGGCTTTCAAACTCCACCTCAGCTTTCTCAACCCATTTTCATCATTAATAGCAATCGGTACAAAGTGTTATATTACATTGTGCCTGATGATAATGGCAATTTTGAATCCATTTGAAGAGGAAGCGGATGCTCAATATTTTTGGGAGAAGACTCACACTTTTTTTACTTAATCCGTTTATGGTGCTAAATGCAACATCGTTTTAACCTCTTTAGGTGATTCCCCCAGCTCCAGTATTTGAATGTATTTTATTGTTTAAAGAGTTGAAAAATGCTCATGGTTTAGCTGAAGCAGATTTTTGTTACGACATACATAACTGGGCTGACCTCAGTTTGTAGTATTGAGCAAGGATATTAGTTTTAACAATGCTTTCTCCTCACCTGTCTTCCCAGTGTGTCGCTCCCAATCTGAGGTAATGGTATTCATGGGGATATTGGTGCAAGATGGTGAATCGTAAGATTACACTGCAGAGCTACGGTACAAGGACTAAAATTACATCTCCTATGTTCTATTTTTCTCCCAACTCTCTCTCCAGTTCCAATGCTCCCGTGTGACGCTTCATTCTTTCTGATTCTGTGTCTCTTTGCTAAAGTTTTTTTAAGAAAAAAGGGACGGTCACTACCCTATCAGCTTCTAGTCCATAAATCTTCCGTCAATGTCCGTTCAGATAGCACCTTGCCCAAATGGGGGAAAACACATTTGGATTATGCAGAACATATGTGTGGAAAGCACACACACATATATGCATTCATACCCAGGTCTACGGTATATAGATGTGATTGTAATGTGTGAGAAAAGTGATCCGCTAAGCATGGCTGCTTTTTCTCGATTTTCTTATTCTCACTCTGCCCTTCATACGTATACATTACATGGTTATATTTCAAAAGTCAGATTCTCCAACAAAAAAAATAGCCGAAGCAAGCAACGCTCAGACAGAAAGTCAGATATTTATTTTTAAAGCGATGCTGATACTCGGATCAGTCAGTATGGAAAAAGGATTCGGAAAGCAGTGCTCTCAGTCCGACACAGGGTGTATTATCGAATGGATAAAAAGTAGGATATATTATTGTCCACGCATAATACATGTGGTGACACAATATTATTATACGGACTTTGTGTTCCGCTATTCAGAACTGGTCGGGGAGAGGAGACGCGTTGAAAGTCGAAAATGGAGATGGATATCGGGAAATTGCTTTTATTTCACACATGTATACACATTTATATTCAGTCTCCTTTTTTATTATTTCCACACTAGGAGGATTGTACGTCTCCAACTTATTTGTTTGAAATACAACCATTTTTTGTCAGACGTTTACATAGTTTAATCATTGATAAGTTTTTGTTTTCAATGTCAGCGAGATCTGTGAGCTGATAGCAAGGAAAGTGAATATTTCTTGGTGACATGTGTAACAATGCAATATTGGATTGAGAGAAGCATCTAATAGTAGAGGGTGTAAAAGATGGGCTTCACCAAAATGTTTCCATTTATCCCATCAGCTACCCAATGGATATTTTCTTCTAATTCTATTGAAGCTCTGTAGTCAGCATTCCGACGTTTCGTCAAATATACATTTTCACCGAATAAAATTGTGATTTGGCTAGCACAACAGCCATCCTGAAAAAGATTTTTATTTGGACTTAAGATCAAGGTTATGATATGCCGTTTTGTTTGATGTATCAAACTATATCGCTTCCGGATGCTTTCTCTCGTGTATTTAAGTATTGTTTGTGTTATGTTTCTATATGAATTAATGAGTAATATAATGCTAGATAAGCAAACTTCTACTTTCAATGTAAAACCGGAACAAAATGTTTAAAGTTCGAAAAGAATTAGTAGTCATTACATATGTGGATAAAAAGGTTTGAGGACGAGAGGGTGCGTCAGAATTTTAAATAATAGTTGGTGAGAAAGAGCCTCACATCCTCGTGATTATTGACTCCTTTTAACATGCACAAATGAGCTTCGTGTAACTTTTATTTGAATTACACTCTCGGGATCATTTCCCGTTGCTTTTTACTCGTCTATCTTGCACATGAAATCTTTCCGTGGAGCCCCTACGAATTAAGTTGATAAGCACTTTCTCAATTTAAGATTCACATTTTCATTCCAACAACCATCAAAAACTCTTGCATCTTTTCCATTCGTTTTTCAAAGATACGGGAGAAACAATGATGATATCACTTTGAGAGTGTCGACCTTTGGTATGGAATATCTTGTATGCATTCATACTTCTCGTCTCGTTTGAGTTTTAGATGGCTTTTCCCATTTTTAACTCAAAGTTACAGAGTTTGAAAATCTGTATGAAAAGTAAATCTGAAAGCTACATAAGTAGGAAATGTAAAGATTACTCCATATTAGGAACACGAAAATTTTTACACAAATTTTGTTAAGAAACAAATGAAATTTAAACAGCTTTATCCTTTTCCACCAATGTTTCAGAATAGAGCTGTGAATTTTCTCGGGAATAAAATTAGGAAACACTTTGGTCCTCATTATGGGTAAGACCTTGAGGCAAAGTGAATTTACATTAACGGGGGGCAACTGGAAAAGGTCGAAGGAGAAGCATCATTTATACTTCCATAATACGTACACGCTTAGTTCAAACATGAATGCATAACTGGATGGTTATAGTTATAGTAGTATCCAAAATTGTATCAGCTGTCATGTTTACTGGTATATGAACATAATCTAGTGTGCAGAGAAAAACAGTTAACTCGACTGAATACCTTCATGATTCCGGTTTTGCCTACTTACTTCCGTTCCTACTTGTGGCACAAGCTGACAGGCTGTGAAAGTTTGTGGGCTAGATCTTTTCCCCACATTTCTTAGAAGCACATTGTTTGCCGGATCTTGGACCCTTTCATATATTAACTCTATATAAGTACATTAGCTGGTTCTCATCAGAGTGGGATTGGGTTCGACACTAGTGGCGTTATACTGCGCCAGCTCCTTTATTTTTTGCAGGATGCGCCCTAAAGGAAAGATTAAGTGTACGTCACCGTCCAAAGTAACCAGAACAGTATGAAGCCACTTTTTGAATGCTTTCATTTGTGAAAATTTATATAGAAACAAGAGGAGAGAAATTGCTTGTGGTTTTATAGCCAACCTTGCCTACAATAACTTGATCGAGTGATGCTCTAGCTCATTTTATCTCTCGAAACTGGTAGTGGTGGCCCGAGTTTTAGATATCTGTACCCCACTATTTATGCTTGGAATCTTGTTATTTAGGAGGTGCTGGTAGTGGACCCGGCTACAGAATCCGTGTTACAACCACGCTCTTAATTATGTACGCTTGGCTTAATCTTTTTTGTACTGCCTTTGGTTGTCCCAAGTTTATTTCTAGCAACCTCCTCAATAATAGCTTAAACACTTTATTTTTCACACTTGACTCTTTTAAGGAAGTGACATAAGTGGCAGTTTTGGAGAAAGCTGGTTTCCTGCGGTCTCGCCCAGACACTGGGCTACTGAATGATTGTAAGTGAGTGAATGCGGCATCCCAATCATAAAGTATGCAGATACAGATACCCTTCCCATTCTCGTATTCACTAGTCAAAATTGGTGGCAATTTACTCCATCGTTTGGCAGGCTACCAGATCATAATAAAAGCTTCTTTAGATCAATTACAATAAACCTCTTTATCTTCCTATAGAATTTGCGCAGTTGGGCAAATTGGGAATCTTTTCCACTGATATATTCTTATATGAATGGGTGCTCATCTCACAGTGGCAACAATTTTCTGGCCATTCTAATAAACTGCAATCCAAAGTGAAAGGTGGGTTTGCTACTGGCGCAACTTGCAACGACACCTTCAAAGTGTGAACAGCGTAGCTGCTTCACATAAAAAAATATTCATGGTGATGGTGACCATTGTCTAAATTCCTCCTAATAAAGCTGTTACACATTCTATGTGGTTTCAGTACATATCTCTTACTTTCCACCTAATTGACTCCTTCGCGTATTGGTTATGGACTCGTTGCAACTGAAAATAATTTCTTAGACATCACTTGCATCGATATAATTGGTTCAATGAATAAACTGGGCGTCCTCAGCTTGGAACTCCGGACTCACCTCATTACAAACTCATTATCTGATTAGAGCAGTGAGGAAAACTCATGTGCAAACAATGGAGAGCCAACGATAGTGATAATACAGTGTAATTGATGCATGAGTAACACTCTCCGGGGACATATTCATCGAGAAAATCAAACCTATTCTTCTATCCTCCTAAGAATACACATTTATTGGGATCCAAGTCGAGTAGTAATTTGTGGAGAGGAATAAGTAGATTGTCTGGACTCTCATTTATTATTATGTAAGTGGTACTATAATCTGAAATACACAAGCCATAAATGCTTAAGCTCAACCATTTCAATTCGAAATATGAGTGCTGATGGTACTACTGAGCAATATTTATTGGAATGCACTTCAAGTAGTAATTTACCTATCAGAAATATTGGATATTAAGGGAGATTTCTGCTGCCAAGCCTTAAATTCTGTTTATATTGAGAAACAGTGTGCTAGTATAACCTTAAATGTATAGGTTTAGAAGATGGAATGCTTCATGGATGGTTAATATGTATTTCTTGGCCAGTTATGCAATCCCATACAACCGAGTCGAAGAAAGTGGAGAAGGGGATGAAAGATTTGGCTCGTTATGGCTTTCTTTGCCCATAACTTTCCCAACGGAGTATAGATGTACAGTTCTTCTGAATGCCCCCATCTCATGTATATCTTCTAAATTTTTATTGTTGTTGCCATATCTGTTTATTCAATTATTCTGCACTTTTGTGTACCTGTTTTTGTGAGTTATATTCATAAAGTACGTGAAACCCAAACCTACAGTTAGGCCTCCAAGTTTCAAACGTTTATGGTGATACATGAAAGTTCCTGACCGCTTAGTTTTGTCAGAAAAAAAGAGGAAGATGATGGGATACGGTCCATCAGTTTACAATTCAATCATAATGGACCTATAGGGAGTTGCACCCATTCTTGTTGTGTATTGAAAATTGCGTCATGACTATAGATGTATTGGCAATAATAAAAGTGCGTCCATTTCGAAGGTCTTTCTTTGTAAACTTTTTATGTAGAAACAAAAAGAAAATAGAAAAGTGCCAAGTTTGAAGCGACCAAAACTTCTGCTGAATTATACCATTATGAAAAGTAAACTAGTTATAATACGTAATGAAACTGGAGAAATTGCGACAGTTTGTGGCTCTGACTATGTTTTCTCCAGTACGAATTGAGAGGATAAAAAATCATGTACTCGTTTCGTTTTAATAAAATATAGTTGTAAACTACTAAGCGGCAAAGTGACTGTTGAAGATGTAGCTGAGAAGAAGGGACAAGGACGCGTTGGAATAAGGATGAAGCATCTTGTAGAAAATACATAATTTTACAGCCTATACAATTTCAGGCACGGCCACAACATATATGAAGTTAGTCGGCATGAATTATGGGAGGGGATGATTGCAAAAGGAAAGGGGATATATTGGTACTAGTGGTGGTTGGATCAGACAGGAAAAACACAGATATGAGCAAAGAAAAGTACAATTGTCTCTGTTTTTCTTTAGAGGAACGTATATAAGATAACAATAAAAATAATAATAATAACGTATAGAGTGATATTGAGATGAATAGAATGATGGAGGTAGCTTGGAAAGTGTTACAGTTTGTTGTGATAAAGTAGGAGAACATAAAAGAAAAAAGACAAGCAAGCAAGTTGATGCAACCATAAAAACGACTAACGGTGATGGTGTAAGCTTGTATATAAGCTACACTGGAACTAACTTGAAGAAGAGACAACGAGGTAAAACTTGGGTCGTGCATAGTGCCAAAATGATATGAGAATTTGAGAGAAAAACGATCGGATGTTGGGTCCATCCACATCATTTCAGCAACATTATGGTGCAATTTTTGTATGAAAAACACTTTTCCTTTTTTGAGAGTGAGAGAAAAAAAAATAGGAAAAGATTTTCGGCTTCTTTACCCTCATGTATCTTAGTTAGATATGTAACTACGAAACTAAACCAAGCACATACTTGCCTGCTTAACAAAGGAAGCGCAGGCGGACGTAAGCAAGCAAGCTAAAAAATGCAGCTAAAGGAGCCAGAAAAAAATACATCCGTCGCTTAACTTGATAAAGCGATACTGTGGACCTGGAAAAAGGGAAATGAAAAAAACTGGACTTGGTTTTTTGGACCAGTGAATTGCCCTCTTTTTCTCGTGTATCCCTTCTCATCACTCAAAAAGTAATGGCATACTTTGTTTGCTCCCTTCAAGGACTTTCAAGTTTTCCTCCCAATAAACTATTATCCCTATATTCTATTTTTCCCTTCCCTCACCATATTCCTCCTTAAAAGAGGTGGTGATGATTGAAAAGCAAGAGTCGCTTACTATTTTTTATCTCATTCCAAAAAAAGAGATGATTTGTGATAGCATATTGCTTGCCTTCTGTTTTTTTCTTCTTCTTCAAATGAAACTACAGAGAAAGAATCTTCTTTCTCACTATTTGTCTCAAGTTTTTTCATACTCCCTAATTCAAAATTCGGGAGAAGGGCTCGGCTTTTCCAGAAAGAGAAAAAACTTGTAGAAAATTTCCTTTCACATTTTTATCGCAGTACTTTCTCCTCTCAATCACAATTACATAGCTACACATACTTGACCAGAAAAAAATCACTCAGAAAATGTCCGGCATCCTCCATCCCACTTTTATATTTGGGAGCTGTATACTCATGAAATAAATCTCTTGCTATTTTTTCGTCCCATTGGAGCCGGAATAGCCACTGTAAATTTTAGGCTGTTTGAGACTCTTTACTCCCTTTAATATATACTTCAATTGGAACAACACACCTTCAGTTCTATACCACTCACATACACATGCATGATGCATAAGCCTCCCATAAAAACATTGGGTCTGAGCTGAAGGTGTATCTGAAATAACGCTCGTATCATGATCCTTGACAATTTACAGGAAGTAGCGAAATGTAATTCAGAGGAGAGTCGTACATTTTAAAGATGCGATACACACTGCAAAACGATCTATATAATTTTTAACAGGGAAAAAGTAGTCGTGTGGAGTACTTTAACATAGAACACTACTCCATTTTACTAGCTCACTTCACACAATTTCATAAATGCAGTCCTGCACTCACACAAAATATTTACAGGGAAAGTTATATAGATGAAGTAGGAGAAAGTGAGACGGTCCAAGTCGTAAATCAGAACCCTGTTATTGCCATTTAGAAGGAGATGGATACGCTGTCTATAGAGAATCGTATTCAAGGATTCAATATGCCATCGTAAAAATGGACTTTCATCTGTGAAATTCAAGAGTCATCGACATTAAAGAAAATTGAGTGTTGTACATTACCACCCCAACTAAGCCGTAGTAAACTAGTTAGTAGTTTGAGTTGGTGAACAGGTTTTTATTTTCCTCTGTTTCTGTTTCGCCAGGGTTGGAGAGAAGAGAGTTTGCAGAAATATTATACGTAGGTATTTGAATGTTGGTGCGCGAAACATGTACAAAACTCTAAATGCCATTTGATTAATGGTCCACTGGCTCCATCTAACAAAGATAGTGAAAAACATTTTGTGCCGTTAAAAATAAGGGTGACAGGAAGCCAAAACGGTTGCAGTGCGTTCCATTTCAATAACTGCAAATGAAACATGGTGAAATCACCAGCTGTGCACATCTACTGAGAATCTACGACTATACACAAACGTGTTTGCTGTTTGTTACTTCATCGAGAAACATTATGTCCAATTCTAGTGATTCACCTTCCCTTCGGAGTTTTTGATATAATGACAGGATATCCAGTGGAAATGGTCCCCTGTGAGCCATTGACCACTTACCAGGAACATGATCGTGTCTATAATATACATTCATTGTACACAGTTCTGAGAACGTGCTTACACGCGGAGAGAAGCGATGAGTAGTTTCACGTCTTCGTCAGTATAAACTGATGTACTGATGATTGTCATACTAATCCAGAAGCTGAATTGACCGTGAAACTAAATGGTGAACTCTGTATTTCATACGATTTGTCGAAGCTTTTGCATGTCATAACGTCATAAGTCACATATTTACACTTGTCAGTAATTTTCAATAATAATCTAATTGAAGCTGAATATTTTTAATGGTTTAAGTTTAAAAAATGTAATTTGTAAAGTGAGACTCAAACTTACTACCTGTTAGTAGTACCTACATAGTTTCAACGGAAATTCGTTAAAAATGAATGTGTCAAATTCTATTGATTTATTAGCAAGATGTGTCACAGTTCACAACCCACATTTGACACAATGTCACATTTGGTTGGTGATTCAGCATATCACGAGTATTTAATTTACAACAGGGAACTTTTTATAGCATAATAAATGTTGAGAATGATGGGGCGCGCACATGAATAAATATCACAATGGCCTCTAGTGCATACACATAAGTACCTGCGTAACGTCGGTATAAAAATAAGATAAAAAAGTATATTGAGCACACATGTAAAAAGATGTGAGAAAGGGTAACCGAAACCAAGCACAACATTTTATTATTAGGTATTCATACATAAGCAAGTTGTTTATATGACTCGACGGGTGTCTCTTTCCAAGAGGCCATAAGTCACAAAAATGCGGAGTGAACAGCATTATAATCACAGGTATTACTGGGAGAGAAAACTCACATTCTCAAACAACTGTCGAAGAACAAGAGGTATGAAATCATAATCATAATAATGATGTACATAACACGAAAAAATGGAGGAAGAAAAAAAACACAGGGGAAACTTTTTTGTCATTTTTCCCTGCTTCTATTCATCTATATTACATGGTGTATATTATGAGTCAAAAGGCCGGGTGAAAGTTGGCACGCGGTTTACTACAATTACCACATGCGTGCAGTATATCTGGATGTACGTGGGCCCGTACATAATTTTTTATATTTATGCATATGCTTATAGAACATTAGAGAGCAACATAGGCAGCGACCGACTTGATTTCCGTGATATTATTATATGCAAGTATCCTGAAGGAAGGGAAGTCGGAAACATACACAAAAAAATTATAGCAGGAGGCTAAGGGTAGGGCGTTTAAAAACGGAGGAAATGTACAGAACAGGAGAAGGAGAGAAAGAAGAAAAGAGGAAGACGAGATATGATTGTTTAGTGGGTGCCGGGGATGATGAGGTGGATTTTTATTGGAGTACTGAATGCAGGTCGCGTTTTTATAACAATGTCTCCTCATGGCATTTTTTAACTTGTGGCCAAAGAAGGGCGAAATGGGCCATCGTGAGCAAATATTTACTTGGGGTTTTTCTTCTGTCTCTCTCCCAGTTTCTTGTTCGTCTTCTTCTTGCATGAAGTTGTGGAGATGCTGCAATGAATGATAAGACGTTAAAATGCATTACTACGATGTCACATGAAATAAAAGCCATACACAGCGGAGCATTATGTGAAAAATATGGAAATAATATTGCTGCCGGCAGCAAAACATCGCCTTGCATATGAAATATGTGATAAGGGATCTTCCTGTGAAAGGGATGAAACGGAGAAGCGAGTTTTTAAGTTGGTCTACGGGTGCCCCGCTGAATACCAATGGTTTTACTTGCTATGAGACACAAAAACATCAACTTTATGCTGTACACACATGAACATATATACTTTCAGGTATGCATATATCATAACTTTAGCCCAGACAAAAAATTCCCTCCTATCTTGTACACTACACCATGGGCTCGGGATTGCTGCTCCTTTTTTTGTTACCATTCTTTTATTTCAAACGGGAAAAGTTGGAATTAACCATGAAAACAAAAGCCATACCGTACACGTACACACACATGCCTTTTACTACTTTTTACTGTCTTCCGTGAACACAGCACCAGACCTCCCTTTGCCTTTTTCTACAGATAATATACATACATTGTTGAACAAATGGTTGGTGAATCTTGTGCCTGTCCCGTAGTGACTTGCTTCCACTCTATTGTGTTGCGTGTCGTCTGTTTATGTGCTTGTTACTTTCCCTTGTCACATTGTGTAATATGAAATAATATACAGGTGAAAGTTGTAAATGTGTACATTTCATGCATAAAGATTCAGTCTTAAATGCATATTTATTTTTGGGCAGCCACACTTTTAATATTTCACTTCATCATTCATTCATGATATGCGGGCTGCAAAAGGGTCCGCAAAATGTTCCTTTATGGAAGCAAGCTTCCATAAACTTTAGAAAGCACTTGTTCCGACTTTCTTGTACTGTTACGTCCCGTAAACTGAACTGCCTGCATTCCAACAATACGTCTGGAGGCATCTACCCCACTACAACTTTAGTCTGCTCAAACTAGGGTGTTGAGAAAGTAGCACCAGTGTTGAAGGTTGTTGAGCGGCTCACGTTGCCCTGATGTATACTTTCGCGTTCCCGTTCCACACTTGGTTGTTTTTTTTTTGCAGTAAATATCACACATAAATGTGATAACGATAAGTAGTACACAATAACATAACAGTTTTGTGTATGG
Organism: Orchesella bifasciata; assembly: GCA_034697805.1. Taxonomy (NCBI): domain Eukaryota; kingdom Metazoa; phylum Arthropoda; class Collembola; order Entomobryomorpha; family Orchesellidae; genus Orchesella; species Orchesella bifasciata. The sequence goes on from JAQGAP010000217.1 coordinate 11,543, forward strand.
AAAAAGAGGATATAATATGTAGCGAACAAAAAACTTATAAACCAACCTGTGTATGCATATTGTCCACCCATCAATAAAACAATATGCAAACTGCACTGCAGCCAACTCCTGCCTTTTGTTTTGATGAGATTGACGAAGAAAACCTATTTCCGACGTTTAGATTGGCAATCATTATTTGATAGAAAGGGAAAAACCAGCTAAAACGCTTGGACAGCTACCTTGTCTAAACAATAATATCTCTTGGTCGTGCGGTGAGAACATTATTAATGTACAATAAAAATTTATGTTGGAAAACAAAGCAAACATGGACAAGATGCGAAAAGGGAAAGGAGCTATAAATACATAAAAAATTTAGCATTTCGTCCACCTAGTCAAGTTTCAACTTTATCCGTCGTATTGTTTCGACATTCTGCATATATTATAGGGACGAAGAACAATAAAGATAAAAAAGGAGAATTCATAATGCATTGAAGCATGCATCCATGTGTGTGTGGACATGTATAGCACACGATCAACCTCATCAACTATTTATGAATGATTCTATGTGTCTACCTGGGTTTGCATGTGTATGTATTTAGCAACCAATCAATTTGTGACTGCTGATTGCAGTCTGGTGGAAACAACAAATTCGACCTCCGCTTCTCCCAGGCTAGGAAAACCGAGAACCAACATTTGCCAAACAGTTTAAGGTTCTCTTGTCGTCAAATGTACATATACTACTTACTGATGCGCATACATAAGCGGATGTGTATGATGTACATTATTGCTTTCTTGTTTATCAACATGCTTTTTCTTTTAGAAACGTGAAAAGCGGAAATTATAGGGGACATTCATGTAATTTGCCTAGATATTCACGTTTGTTCCATTTTCAAGCCACACACAGCAAGCAATCCAACTCCAAACTCGACAACATAACTGCAACAACAGGAAAACAAAGCAGGACTAAAAGCTCCAGACAACGAGAGCGACTTCATGTTTATCGGGTTTTATGGTCAGATTAGCCATTGTGTAACAAGCAAACACAAATAAAATAGAGGATTTCGCTCCTCACACTGAGGCCATATGGTTTGTTGGCTAAAAAAGTATTCAGTTTTGCAACTGAAGAAAGTCCGTGTTGTGCTCAAAGTCGATTATGCTGATGATATAGACAACAGGGTGAGGAGACACGAAAATAATTAGAAGCTGAGTGCATAGTTTATGGAAAATGTTCTCACGTATTTATTTGTCTTGTCATTCAAGAGTTTGAATAAACAGGTGACAGCATTGTTTGCGTGCATGGTGGACACACAGATGGATTTTGTTTTTTGGGTTGTGTACAAATACATGCTATAAACAGCAATATTGATGATGATGATGATAACTACGTGATTATTGTGATTCAATCGTTTTTTGATAAACAGCTCAACCATACCACCTTTTCCTGGTGCAGATATCAACGTCAGGTCAGCTCTAATACAACATGTGAAAATGTTGCTGTTCGCTACAATGAGCAAGTTCCAATTTGTCAGTGTTCGTGATATAGCACATTGAGACAAAAATTTGGACAAGCCAAGTCAAGAGCTACAAGGTCCATGTCACCTCAGCTCAGCTCCGTGCTCATTCACATCATGGTGTAGTTGTTACTTGTGTGTACACACACCTTCGACACAACTCCCTTAATTATTTAGCAATGCCTTAATTGATGATGAATTATTCAATAAGCAATCGTTGTCAAAACACTTAACAAGCCACACAAAGAGAAAACATGAGGTTGGAGTTGGAAACTACACAAAATCATTCCTCGTTTCAGGCTGTTTTAGTAGTGTTTTTGTCAACATATTCCATATTATAAGTTACTTAGGTAGAAATGTTTATATGAAACATGGAGCTTTCCCTCTCTCAGAGATAGAGAGCACAAACAAGGTAAACTTTTTGAAAAAAGGATGAAGTCTCTCCAAATTTTTAACAGAAACACGTAACAAGAAACCCAGCTCCGCTGGCAGGAGTTGTGTTGGTTATTGAGGGCCACCGTGTTTCCATGAAATGTGTAATGAATGATGTGTCTATATCACTAGCTAACTTACAACGGAGAGTCTTTACTTAATAAAAGTTTTGTGGCAGTTGGTGATGCGAAGCAATTTGCGTACATAATGCATGGAACAACAAACCTTTTTGCCTTGATTGACTTTTCATTACAAGCAACACATATTTCGACGTCACGCAACGTCACTCACTTCCCTTGTGGATGGCCGTACCATATACATACACTTGACTAAAGTTTTGCCAGTACTTTCCTTGCCTGACTTCTTTCACGATGGTCTTCACAAACTCGGATCCATCCATTCCATGGTCATGAGGAATTACCTATGCATAAGTAACTCACTTGGCAATATAGAGTAGCCGAATCACCCCGTAACGGGTTTTCCAATCCTTTCTCAATATTCATCGAATCCATGTATAAGTTTGGAATAATGCAGAACGCGGCTATTTGTTTACGGCTGACATTATTTACTTGGGAGCAGTAACTATTATGTTGTTGGTAATTAAGCTGCTTTGTGGAGAACGGTGAAAATAAAAACGCTTTTGTACAAACTGCACCCCGCATTAAGATCTTATAGTTGGGCGAGCATTCGATGATATCCCAGCATGGCATGTATATAAATCACGGGAATGGTACATGAGATAAGGTGGATTGTTACAGAATAAAAAGGGAATGGTCGCAACCCAGCATTGTTGTACTTTGACCACCTCGCACTCTTGTATTTTCCATGGAGTTTTGGTCATGCAAACTTTTTCCCTTTGTCGTGATCGCAGCAAACATAACATAAAGCAGTAAATAGAATGAATGTACCATGCTCGATTTCATTACAGTTGTCAACAACAATGGAACTAGTTTTTAGCAAGTGGAGGAGATTCCGAGCCCATAATTTGAAAGTGAGCACACAACTTCTCCCTACCCCCACATTTTGATCAATCTTTAACTACAATCTGTAGTGGAATGAATGTGTTGTGCCAAAACTGGGAAAAAGAATGAAGATCCTTTTCGTAGTCTGTCACAGGCATTACGCTTAGATTCCATTCCAAGCAAGCCAAAACCATGTGTATGTCGCTGCTATTACATGCACTTTATCGTATTTACGTCTTTCGTCTATTGTATTGTATGTGACAGAATGGGAGCTCAAGATTGTTCTGATTACAAATTTATTGTATCAACTCGAGGTACAGAGAAAGAAAAAAAAGTCGGAGAAACTTTGCTAGGCTAAGAAATAGGGAAAGATGTCAGATCACAATTGAGTTTCCCAATCACCCTTTCTTTTCCTGGTAATGTATGGCTGAGTCGAGATTGGCTCTTTAGGTTGGTCTCCACGAGACAGAGAGAGAGAGAGAGTGAGCTTTGTTTACAGATAAGGCTAGTCTTTACGTCAACCACTGGGTCAGACATGATGCTAGTGAATGACCATGTTGAATGTGAACTCTCTATAAATGCCTTCTTAAGGAGGAAATATATGCTGAGTTTACAAAAATTTTGTTGACAACAACTGCTTTACTAGATGAATCGTCCTTATTTACTGAAAGGAAATATAAATAGTTTTTTTGGTAACATTGCATCGCAAAAGACATTTGAAACATATAAGCGAGTATACTCTTGCCATTAGGAAAATACAACTTGATACAGAATGTTATAGAATAAGAAATTTCATAATTGACTTTCACTTTTTCCAGACCCCTCCTGCTGTGAAAGCTTTGAAGCAACGCCAGAAGGAACTTCAAAACGCCACATTGTACGAGGTCGCCAAAATGCGAGATCTAGCAAGTGCTAAAGAGAGTATCAATAACAACAATAATAACAATAACACCAACAATAATAATAACAACAACAATACAACCAACAATAATTTGAGGAACGGTCAAGTCAGATCGCCATCTCCACCAATGCTGCCCACCGGGTCCAATCAGCCGTGCCTGCCTGTTTCCCATCCCAATGCAAACTGCCCTGGTTCCGGAAACTCAATGATGATGGGTCCCAACATTCACCAGATGCAACAACTGATACAACAACAACTCCTCACCCCCGCCCAGTTGCAGTCACTCATGCAGCAGCAGTCGATCCTTTTTCAGCATCAAGTAATATAGTGCACTTTCTCTATTCATAGACTACGTATACTGTTTACTTCATTCATCCATATCATATTCAAAAATACATGATTTCATTATACATTTTCCATTTGCTTTTCAGCAACAGCATCAATTAGTTGAAATAGGACGAAAACAATTAGAGCAGGCACTCCAAAATTTACAAGAGCAGCTACAGGTAATTTTATCATCAAAATGGGCTAAACCCCGTTTTAAAATATGGCTTAAAATTCTTACTCCTAGTACATTCTTTGGTTATCTGCTCCCTCGCTTTTTTGGCTAATTGCCTGCCGATGATTCTAATCTTTATTCATTTTCCCTGATACCTCTTTCCAGCTGAATCTTCTGCAACAATCCCATTTAATCCAAAACGGTGATAAGAAAAAATCCTCCGGTGCTTTGCAACAGTTAGCAGCTCAGCAGCATCAGCTCATGCAGCAGTTGCAATTAACCCAACGTCAGTATATAATACAACAAGGACTGAGTCTTCCAGGTGCGTTGATGCCTGGTGGGGGAGGTGGAAATGCTGATCGTGAGCGGGAGAGAGTTGAACGAGGTGGTAAGTTGACCGACAGTTGACCGTCATTTTAAAATTTCTTGTCAGAAACTTTCACCCACAAGTGCTACGTAGTAGCTTTGACACATCAGCATTTTAATTACATAGACGTTCCAACCACATGCATTGCTCATTATTGCAACTTTGTTGGGCGACAGTGAAAACTTGAAAGTGGTTGATTTTTTAATAGCAAATTCTTATAAAAATGAAATAGCTTTGAGAAAGAGGCCGCAGGAACTCACTCATTTTCAACTGCAAGAGTGTGATCCCAACGGTTTCTGTTTTACAAATGGGGAAAATCATAAACCAAGTGGTTCCGCTCGTTTTCGTAGTTCCCTGCTTTCCCATAAGCGTCCCATGGAGTTGAGTAATTGCATTTCTCAGTGAAAAACCTTTGCATTGCGGCCGTCCAATTGCCCAAAAATACACTTTCACTCCAAAGTTTTTGATGTTGTGTCACTAAGCGACTTTCTCATCTCGTAAGAGCAAGAATTGGTTTTGGTATGTGTCAACATCAGCCAAATTTTTTGAAGCAGTTAGGTTCCCTCACGGTGTTTGAAGGAATTCTCGTAAAAGCCCATTTAAATTAACTAAAAGCATTGGCATCACATTTGAAATTCCAAAGTTTGCACTTATCATTGATTGATATTGGACTAATACGCTACCATTTCATTTCGCAGGACTCTCCGAAAGAGAGAGGGAGGATGATCGAATTCCAGGCCATTGGAAAGAAGGACAGGAGCCTCCAATGAATGCCGGAGGACTGATAGATATTCATCATCAAAATGGTTCCAGCCCAAAACACGTTCCAAATGGTATGAGGGAAAAAATAAGTCACCCTTATGCAAATACTACACGCTATGCATTAAGTACATTCACAGTTCAACGATTTTTACTTTTTATTTCAAACAAATTGGAAATCTAAATCGAAACTGTGTGTACTTTAGCCAGCGATATTTTGTGTGTGTACTATTCCTACAGTATATCTAATTTAATGCGTTGTTCAGGTCTCTTTGGTGGGAGTGGAATGCCAGGTCGACGTGAGAGTGTGAACGGAATGTGTGGCGACAGTGATAAAGGGGAGCCTATAGAGAAATCAATTAACCAACAGCACCCACTATACGGACATGGGGTTTGTAAATGGCCCGGATGTGAATCAGTATGCGAAGAATTCTCCTCATTTCTCAAGTAATGAGAGTTATTTCGTACATTTTTACTATCTATAAAATGAGACTCCTCGTATAGTAATTATAATATGGGTACAAGCAGTAGCTTCCCGGTGACAGGTAATTATTAGGTACATTGGAAATGAGGTAAAACTGCAAAAAAAACAGGAGGGTAACCGTCTCCGGCCCCATTTTTGCGTTCTTTTAGACCCCACATGCATGCCTTCTTTTTGGAGCAGAAGCCCACACATATATCCCAATTTAATACATTTCCAATAGGAAATTAATACAAAGACGACTCAAGCTTAAATTCAGATTGGATTGGACGGAAACAATGGAAGAACCCGAATGCTTACTTACTTACAAGCAAACTGTGGTTTATTTTAGAGATAAACCCCTTTTCATGTCATGACATTTTCAGCATTGTGTTCCCTCTTTTTTAATGGATGAACTGGAACAACCATATTTTTCTTTTCGTTTCAAGGCTTTCTCCAGCACTGTCAAGATCATTTTCTTAAAGCAGATTGAACTTCGATTGTCTTGGAGTAGTAGTACCATTTAAAAATTCTCGATGCGTAGCATAACACAGGAGGAGAAAAGAAATGCAAAGAAGGAGCTAAAAAAGTTTTCTAATTATTTTCCATTTGAAGTTAATGGAATTTCCACATGAAGAGTGATAAATATCCAGTGTGCAACTCTGATTGACGGGACATTAAGGGCGCACAGTGCTGATTTATTTTATAGAAAAAAGACTCAATATAATACGTACTTCTTTCTATTGTATTTTTTTCATGAGAAACCATACCCAACCTATTGTTAAAGATTAAGAGAAAAGGAAAGGGGGGAAGTGTTTAAGTGATAGAAGTCGTGATTTTATTTCCGCTCTTTGTGCATGCTCCTATTAGGTTATCCCTTTGGAATAGTACATTAAACTTGTAAAATCAAAAGTAATGATGTTGATGTGGTTGACTTTTTTCCCTGTAACGAGTAAGCATATTACGGAATAAATAGTTGGAGCGCTCACTGATGCAATTTCCTCTGTTCTAATGTGTTACAGACATTTAAACACAGAGCACACCCTAGATGATAGATCTACAGCCCAAGCTCGAGTTCAAATGCAAGTAGTATCACAGTTAGAGCTTCAATTGGCTAAAGAACGGGATAGATTGCAGGCAATGATGCAGCATCTCCATATGAACAAACAACAGAACATGGCTCATAGTCCAATGAGTGGTGGTGGCGGTGGTGGCATGATGAGACCGGAATCACCAAAAAATCCTCCCCCAGGGGTGAATGAGCATGTGAGTACACAGGAATAAATCGTGGTTGAATTTACCTTCCGCTCCTGAACCTACTTATAGTCTGTCGTTCTGCTAAAAGTTTTGTTTTGGCCCTCAGAATCCCAATTGTCATGGAGTACCCGTGTCCACAAACGGCAATAATCCCTTGTGCGGCCCACCAAAAAGTCATGTCGGCGGTCCTGGCGGAAATGGTCCTTTGGGCCAGATGCCTATCAACCCTAATTTGTTGCTCCCTGGGCTGTCACCTTCTGGATTAGTGTCTGCTGCGGCAGCAGCTGCAGCCGCCGCAGCTGTCGGAGGTCGGTCGCCTGGAATTTTGCAGCCCCCCACACCGAATATGACAGGACCTGTTAGACGTCGTGTTAGTGATAAAGCATCTCTTCCACTATCAGGAGGTGAGTCAAAATTCCCTTGTCACTTTCACCCACCCTCACACCTGGTGTGAACATTTCTCCCCCGTGAATTTTCTACAGTTGTTGTCTCTAGCCCGTTTTGCCAATTATGACTAAACATCCACGTTCGAAACAACATTCTGAGCGCGATAATAATAATTAGTTTTTATGATAAGTGTGAACATAAGTATGTATGAACTATTACGGGTTCTTCATGTCAATTGTATTTCTTTTTAACGCTGCTGACTGTCTGATAGGCCTTCCCTACTTGCTGGAGAGAGCAGGACTAGATGTGCAGCAAGGTGAGGACTCTTACTTATCCCTGCACAATTCCTATTCACGATTGCACACTCACGTTGATCTGATCCAACTGAATAATGGTGATTACAAGGCAAACTCACATCGCACAGCTTATTTTTGCAAAATAGCTCTTACAATTCAATTTCATGAAGAAAAAAAAGTATTTAAGCCGAAAACATTATTGAAAATACTTCATCAAAACTGAGTTTAATTTTTGCTGACCGTTTACTTAAAAAGGTGTAGTAGACCAACTCAATGTTTTTATGTAATAATAATTGATTATCAGCGCAATAACATTTCATAACAGTCATTACGGTGTGTGCATAAATGTTGTATCGTTAGTAGCTCCATAGATGATGATACATGAGGATGTAGATTGTGTCTTTCAATTATTTCTGGTTGGCCACGCCACACCATTGTAGCCAGAAACCTGGTAATGCTACGTTTCGTTGAAGTCATCAATCATGATCCCCCTCTCCTTCATTATTCCTCTGTGGAAAAGAGTTTAAGGAGGAATAAAGCATTTCTTGGCTACACCACACAAGTTGAGGATCTCTGTATGGTTGTTATAAAGAAAGTTTACCGTTTTATTTCAGCTACTGATACTTTTCCTCTCTCTAAAGTGAAATGTAACAGGAAGAAAGTGGAGAAAAGTAACCATATTTACCCTTGATTCTTGATTAAATTATTTAATTTCCATTCTCAAAGACAAGCACTTATGGGTTTGTAATTGGTTGGCATTAAAACTGTTGTCTTTCATCATCTCCCCAGCATCATCCTTTTTCTCTCTTTCTTAGTCTTCATCTCCATATATCTTCTTTTGACATCGCACTTTTGTTGCAGTGGAAGATAAAACAATCAAAAAGTAAATCATTCGCCCTAAAACAGCAGCGCATTCCACAAGGTAGAGAAAATGAAAATAGGAACGGAGATGGGAAACAATATTACTCAAATATCCTTGTTTTTACTGGTTCTTGACTGACGATCTCTAACAACCAGTCTGCTTCATACGCCAGTCAACCGAGAAAGAAGCAAAGATGATGATGATACATTAAAAAAGGGTATATTTTCAAAACTATTCAACCAGTTCTTGTGTACAGGATGGTGAATAAATATCGCCATACCATTAGCTCTCATGTGAATGGAATGGTGAGCATATAAAATTCGAAGAAGTAATGAAAAGACGTTGGACGATGGGGGAATAAAGAAAATAATTCAAGTAGTAAATAGGAAACCACACTTTCTCCTGCTCTTCCTTTACTTTTGTCTAATAACGTTTACACTCTCCTCTCTCCCTGTATAAAAGCAACCATGACGTTTGTGAATCAGAGCTGGAGCATAGTGTATGATAATTAGTTTAGAGAGCACATACTAACAACTCTCCCTGTAACATGAGATGAGAACAATATGATGAGGCCAAATTAGCAGGCTTTATGGCTCCATGATGATAACAAGATAAGATGGGAAAAGAAGGGACGAGGGTGGGCAGGCACATAAGTCCATTTTTATGCATCATGATATAGCTGTTAATTTTAGCCAACAGATTTTTAATAACGTTGCGTTTCAGAGAGTTGAGCCTGTGTGGGCGTGGAAAACGGAGTCATCCGTGCATACCACATCATCCTTTGTGTCTCATGTGTACATAGTTTTCTTTCCAAGTATAAAGTGTACACGCTTGACCACGCCAATCAACCAAGGATGAACGTGGGCCAAACATTTTCCTCAAGGAAACAAAGTTAATGACACCCGTAGAAGGAAATCAAGTTTGGATTAATTATTACCTAGAGAGATTACCCCAATGATATGGGGAAGTAGTCATGTAGTGTGCACTCCACTATTTCGTAAGATAATGTGAGCAGTATTAAGGGGAATGGCATGTTAAGGAAAGTGGTCTCCTGTAAGTTGTGTACGATTGAAAGTAATAGGAAACCAAGGATTGACCAAGCAAACTTGAGCAAGTTCGACTAAACTTTGAGTGAGAGAGAAAGTGGCTCTTCTCCGGAACACCTGTATTCTTCAAAAGTTAGAATTTGAGGCAAAAATAAGTGTTGTTCTTCTTCATATCTAATTATGACCCGATATTTCGACTTAAGTCTCAACCGTGCCCATTGTAATCACGGAGAGAGAAAAGTTTAGTGCTTTTATAAACTACTTGGTACTTGGTGGCATATGAGAAGGTGTGGTGAGCTCATCAGCCTCTCTCTCTCTCTCTCTCACTCACTGCTTTTCTCAAAGGTGCATTTGTACTTCTTGTCCCTGGGAATGGGATGCGATGCGAGCTACAAGACAAGGAAAGAGAAAATGTACACGGTGGTGTGTTGGTATTGATAAAGAAAGGCGAGTAGAATTTTGTGAGGAGCTATTAACTCTTTGCATAGAACACAAACCACTGAGCCAACCCACCAAAAACCGTGTTGTAAAGAGGGTGGAAAACAGTGGTGGAAACCACACACGTACAAACATCCTTCCCGTAAAACTCCTTGTACCAAACTACATTTTGGATTACATACTTGATACGGGGAAATGGAACTAAACTGTGTATCTTTTCAAACTTTTTGTTGGAGGACAGTCATATTAAAATGTAGTTGCTGGAGGAAAGCAGGAAGAAATAAGGGAAATGAGCGTGTGTAGTATGTGTATGCCATGAGTTGGGTTTGGTGTGTGGTACACAACGTGTTTGGCCAACATCTGCGATGCTATCAGTCGGTTGTTAATTACAACTGATGTGTGGAAGTCGCTCCAAGTTTAATGACTTCATCAAGATCTGAAACTCTTTGGCATCCAGGCTGTCATTAAGCTAAATGAAAGACACTTGAAAGCCACGCGCTTGGGAACTTTAAAGAAATTAGAGCAAATTATGCAATTCAGGTATTGCATTTCATTGCTCATCCTCTTTTCTTTCTGCTCCTGCTACTCCTCCTCCTCATTCTTCTTCCCTTCTTCCCTTTCTCATTTTCTCCTTGTTCCTCATCATTTGCTTACTTTTCCTTTTGCTTACATCTTTTTCAGAGAACTGCTGACGAAAGCAGTCAGCTCCACGAAGAAAATACTACAACGACTTATTTTATCCCACTTTCTTCTTCTCCGTCTGCGTTGTATCTTAAGTCATCACATTAAGACACAATATACACGCAAAAGGCAGAAAATGAAAAGGCAAAAATAAAGAACCAAGGGTTGCAATAGATGTGAGCTAGTAATGAAATTTACCTTCATCAAAACTCTCCAACTCACTCACTCTTCTTGTCTATGCGAATGAGTGGCTTTTACGAGCATTGTTTCGTGGTTTCATTATCTAAAAGGATCTGCATAATGATCTTACTCATTTATAAAGAAATGCAGCCAGTTACATGAAATCATGAAGAAAATCTGGTGCTAACATTTTCACAGGCTAGTCGAGCTCAAAGATTTCCCACAAAATAACATTGAACATAGTTGAGAACGTAAATAACCGGGACTTACTAACTACATCAAAATATCTATACATGTATTCACCAATTAATCTTAGCTTTAGACACACTAAAAATATTAAGTGTTGAGTGCTTTATTTTCATAGTAGCTTCCCATTATTGGTAAAAACAGGTATTCAAACCTACAGGCCAACTAATTACATCAGTGTACCTAGGTAGATGGTCTCCAAATAGCCGTGAAAATTTTCGAAGCATCCAGCCAGCAACCAATTTCATTTTGTAATGATACTGACTTCATCCCGTTTCCTTTATCACGCCCCATTCCACGTCATGTGTGTTGATTTTATGGGAAGAAAACTTGGAGAGAAAGAGGGGCATAGTGCATAATATTCATTGCTTTCTCTGATATTTACACTTTGCATTTTTTCTTGCTCAAATCAGTTTCCATCTTCACAATATCACTTAAGTGCTTCGCTAACTATCGGGAAATGACATGGGGAAAATGTTTGATCAACTTTAATGCCACAACGTGCCCATGCACGCCAGGTCATGCCACTGTTTAGGTAGGCAATGGCCACATTAAGGGAAAGAGAGGCAATCTGATACATGACACATCATCTTTGAGTATACCTTGGCGTGGCAATTTTCCTGTCAAGAGTTTCTCCATTCACATCATGTGCGGGTATATATGGGAAGAAATATTGATAGACATTTTTTAACAAAGTACATGTTTCAAACTGCTGTTGCATCATCCATATAATGTTAGGAACGTGGAGTGTGTGAGCTTACCACTGTTGCGCCTGCTATACATTAACCGGGTCTCCCTTTCCCTACTTTTCATTGCAACGGAGAAGGGTTGAGTGGTAACAATGCTATTGCACAATAAGAAATGTCGATTCTGAGCTAAGAGCGTATTTACTACCCATTTCGTAGTCTTACGATCATGGAACAGAAAATGATGTAGGAATTTGAGAGAACCATGAATGTGAATTCTTTAACGAGCTTTTCCCAAGGATTCTTAACCATAATGGACTTGTAATGCTGTCATTTTCCCAAAGAAGATCCGTAGAAAAATGTCTAGGATTTGAGGTAATGGCTCAGCTGTAGCATTTGCAAATAATTTACTCTGGACGTTTGATGCATAAAAATTCCTTATTATCTTCTTTTGCCTCTTCAATTACCATCTTACTCAAGATTTTTTCTCTCCCTTCAGCAGAAAAAAAACTGCTGTGTGTGGTAATGGTAGTTTTCTCGAAAAATGGAGGAGAAAGAGAGGAAGGCAGTTAACAGCCACTACACTGCTGCTATGATGCAGTAAAGCAATAAGCAATCGGGCTAAATTGTTGTAACACATATAACATTAATTCGACTCTAACTATTACTACTAAAACAGCAGTATCACTCCATGTACACCACCATTCATATTCATGCCATCTAAATTATTATTTCAACCACCTCCTTACATATTTGCATGAGTGTACCTATACCTCTCCCGTTTATTGTTGGATGGAATGTATTTTTCTTGCCTGCATGGTTAAAACAACGACGTCGTTGTGTGCTTAGCTTTGCGGAGCTCCACTAAAAATCACATCTTGAAAGCGACAGTTTTTTGTGCCAAACCATAATACTTACTACATGCTCACTTGTTTTTATCCCCTTAAAAAAGTTTTCAAAAAAAACATAGTTACACAGTCTTTTGATTTAGTATATGCTCTTTATTGTTCGTAGAACCGTGTAATGACCACGGTACACAAAAATTGAAGCGCAGCAAAAAGGAAAGAGGCTCAGAGCGACAATTTACTTGTTAAGGGTTTTAAATACTTTTCATTATTGTTACTGAAACAACAGAGGAATAAAAGTTTTCCGCTTCCTATTTTTTTATCTGCCACTTCTTTCACTCCAACAAGGTAACACACACATAATCGTAATAATGTGTACATGTGAAAAAAAAAGTTTGTCAGTAAGCAAGACTTATTCCTCCCCTATGCATCCCTGGTTGTACTCAAGGGTGATTTGGAACGTGAGAATGGAAAGGGAGTGATGGGACGAAGAGAGAGAAAGCAAAGATTGCACTTTTTTGATTTTATATATTTACTACCCTATTTCGCTCCTACCACGTATTCATAAATGAGTAATACAACGGCACGATAAAAACTAAGTAGTAAAACCTTGAACAAGAAAAAAAAGGAACAAAAAGTAGGGAAAACATGGTCCCAAAACAGATCTCCCTCTCTTTTTTCTTAACTAACTTGCCTTATCCTTTATGTATCACGAGCCAATATACGGCTCATCAATAGTAATGAGTTAGAAACTTTTTTCCTATCCCCACCGGTATTCTTATCAACGAGTAAATTTATTCGAGTAAATGCATGCAATTATTATTATGGTTCTCTAACGATACAATCATTTGAATTACGGAAGTAAATCATCCCCAAACGTGAATTTAATTTTGGGGATAGAAAACAACATAAATTAGATGGGAGTTATTTACAACGTAAACATTCTTATGAATTATTATAGGTACAGCAAATGTACAGTACTATTATATTTTAAGAATTCGGAACTAGTAATGGCAGCCTATCGACTTTGTTTCAATGTATCATTACAATTTTCACAACTTGCTAGTGGGATGCGTGTAGTAACAATTAAAACTAGACTTTTTGGTGTTTACAGAAATCCAGAGAAATCGAGAATTTTATAAATCTGCTGATGTAAGGCCACCGTTCACCTATGCTTCCCTAATCAGACAGGTATGTTTTTATTTTTGGTGTGTTAACTACATACTCCTTCATTGAGTTGCACCCCACTTGTGCAAACTACTTTATTTGGCTCATAACAGTTTGGGAAATTCGAGTCAATGTCCCATCTTGTTCACTAACGACAGCAATAACAGTTGTTAAATCCTTTTTTATAGGCAATCATTGAATCCCCAGACAAGCAACTCACGCTAAATGAGATTTACAACTGGTTCCAAAATACCTTTTGTTACTTCCGGAGAAACGCTGCAACATGGAAGGTAACCTATTATATAGTGGACAGAAACCTGATGACAAAAAAAAACGCAAAACTACGTAATTTTTATGGACTATCAAAAAACTTTGCTCAGCAAGATTCCTTGATGACATGGTTTATCTAAATGAACGCACACAAAACACTTTCGCCAACAACTACCAACTAGGATTGGAACGTGGGACGATGAGTAGAGATATCTAGAAAACTGTGTGAATGATATGATACTGCATGGGAGACAAGTACAGCTCAAGGTTTTGTTGTTGTACGGTTTTTTTGGCGAGGAGCAAGCACATTCATGTGTAAATTTTATGATGAAGCTTAAGCAACTATTTGTATGGGGTTTACGTAAGAGGTATGCATAATTTAAGGGAAGATGCAGAAGAGTGTATCGCTAATTTTGTTAGCGGAACAATACAATCATCTACTTCTGAGTAAGCGGTGGTAGCACCAAATTTCCAAGTCTCAGTCGTCGGTGAGTCTGATATGTTAATAAATACACGATGACGGTGATTATGATTTGAAATATATAGATATATATTATTTGTATGATGATGATGATGCATGGAAAAAGGAAGATTGTTTGCTTTTACTTCGACTGCTTCTTAAGATTAAGGCAGAGTCTTAGACAATATTGACACTGTGAATGTGTAAACACCTGACACTGTTTACTCAAAAATGCAACCAATATATATGCAAATGTCTATGAATAATGGAGTGCTCCGCTATGCGTGAGATTCAAGGAGGCGAGTATTTTATTTGGTAGTCGAAGTAAGTACAACAAGAGTGAAGCAGAAGTAGTAAGTAATACCATATGTAGCAAGTAGGACGAAGAAAAAGAATGGCAAACAGTTTATACAAAACTATTGTACTTAACGGCTTCTGCAGTCAGTTAGAATTTTAGAAGCAGACACACACACTCACTCATACACAAGCAGAGAAACTTACTCCGCCGCTTGAGCTGATCCGAATTTAGTCGCAGGTTTATCTAAGTAAGTTTTCACTACATCTTGCTGGGATTCCCAACATCACACAACGCAACTGCTACCATATCATCTCACGGGCTCCATCAAACACCCGAGAACGAGGCGAACTAGGCAGGCAGAGTAAACTGCTATCAAGTCCGAAAGAAAAGAAAGAGCGACCAAAAGTCGTTTTTAATATTTATCGAGATCTCTTTTGTTATTCCTACTTTTCTTCTTTCCAACTCTCTTCGGTTTTTCTCTTCTGTGAGAACATGGAATACTGAAATAGCAAAGAAAATAGAATGATGTTGATGGCATTATAGTTTACTCACTCGCTCTTTTACCATAAAAGAGCAGCATTTGTATGTGCAGAACGCCAACAAAAGTTTATAATAATATCATATAAATTGCCTATCTGCACAGGTAATATTTAGGTTATTCACCTTCTGTTTTTGGCAGATGTAGACATGTATGAATTTAAGGAAAACACGATTTCGATGCTACATTTTAGGAAATCCCTTATTTATCTAGGTTGCTATTTCACATATGTATACAACACACGCTCTAATATGAACTTGATACATTCTGTAGTTGTTAATACAATTTAATTGAAAAAACCTCTTCCGGAAGTGTTCTTAGCTTGAAAGACAGCTGTGAAAGAAAATCACACATGGGTAGCTGCTGATTATCAACGTATATACGTATTCATACAATTCTTTAAACACCATTATGTGGTATGTGCAAATTTGAACTGTTTCCTTCCTTGGTTTTTGTGTATAATGATAATATGATGCTTGAATACACAAAAGAGTTGCTTTCACCAAGCTCTTACGCCAGTCTCCAGTTATCTTCACAATTCGTCCCATGTTCCACTTCCGCAGTTGACGTTGTAAACCTGCTAACCAGGTTTATATAATGAAATGAATTTTAAGCAGAATTCGTAAATATTTACTATAATATAATATAAATGATGGTAAAGTTATGCTACAAAAACACTTTCGAGATATTATTATTATACTGCTAATAAGATATTATAGTAAGCGTAAAAATATTTATAGCTATAAGCATAAAGCATTTGTTGAACAAACTCAATTTACAAAACAAAAATCCCAAAGCGGAGTGCTTCGGCTAAATTTTATAATATTATAAATTGCAAACAATAATATTTTTAATCGGCCATTTTAATTTTTTGAACAATTAGCCGACACCTAGATTTTAGATTGACATTGCTAGTGCAATTTTTTGAGTGAGTTACCATTGCAAAGTTTTTTTTTTGTTTTTTAATGAAAAGCATAAGTATACTATGTAATTTTGCTAAATTAGTATTTAGTAGTAGTAGAAATATTTGTTTAGTATAACATGATGTTTCTGGACAATGCAGCAAACGAATTTAAGTTCAACGTTTTGAATTGCTGTTTGAGCTTTAAGTACAAAGATGAACGAGTACGAATAGTGAAAACTGAAAAGGATACTGAACCCAAATCAGTTTCTGATGCTGTGTTGATGATAATAATGGTGATTTTTGGCAGATTTTTCGGACTTTCTCTTCCTACTTTTTTCTCAACTGGCCAGTTTTAATGACATAATTTTTTACAAGAAAAGAAAAACAAACACGACCGTCCGTTTTCAGTGACAATGAAAACTTTTTTGCGTTTTGTATTGCTTCATCCAGTGTGTGTATTATGATTTTGTATAGAATGCAGTCCGACACAACCTGTCGCTGCACAAATGTTTCATGCGAGTGGAGAACGTCAAAGGTGCAGTTTGGACGGTGGATGAAGTGGAATTTTACAAGCGCCGTCCACAACGGTGCAGTACAGGGTATGTATGAGGCCGATTGTTGAATGGTCCTCTGACATTTTGAACAAAAAAATGTCATACGACTCTGCTACCACTACTTACTACTACTTCTACTCATCTCTCTATCTTTTTTCCAAATTTTTGAATCTTTTTCTGCATCTATACTATTTATATACTAGCTCCAAACATATTTGTGACTTGTGCTTCAACACTTTTTAATACATCCTCTCTCTCTTTACAGTTTTTACAATCTTTACTACTCTTACCATTTTGAAATTCTCTTTACTACTCTTTTTACTCAACTTTTTAATCTTTGCTACATTGCCGGTATCCTTACATCTTCTTATAAACGTTATGAACCTGTCCGTGTGTCATCACACGAACATTACACACATTATGTGTGTAAAATGGCGGGTGACTCTGCGCCAATTTGACAGCTGCAGGGAAAGTTGTACAGAAAGTACTGAGTGTTCTTACTTTTAGAAGATGTTTAGATTTGTTGTTTTTAAATACGCTTAAGTAATCGCAGCTTTTGCTTAGAAATGCTTGTAAAACTAAGCAATCTTGGTCTATTTTTTAAACATGAGTTGCATTGCGTGTAAATCATGGTAAAAGCATACTTACATTCTGTTATGAAACGAGATATTTTTAAATAGACGAAGATTGCAAAACTGCTGTAGTGTCTAAGACTGCTGTTGCATTTAGGACTATGCATGGAGTCCTAAGTTTTGGGTCGGTCAAAAGTAATTCATCCTCTGTACGAGGACAACCCCTGGGGTGCACCAAAGGGCATCATAAATCAAATGCAAGGGTAAAAGGCTAGTTTTAGTTTAGAGAAAATGATCAGACAGTATTCCAAACTAAGTCCATTTGTACATGAATCTCCTATTGTGAAGGTAAACCATTTTAGCACTTATTGGCAAAGTCTATATTTTCTCGGTGGTCTTGAAGCATACGAATTTGGTAATAATTTTCGACACAAAAAAATGATTAAAACCAGGAAATTTTCATGTCGGACGTATTAATTACAAGTTTACCTTCATCTTATCTGGTCAATGTGTCTTATTGTACTTACACCTTTTCTCTTTCTTCGTAATTGTTCTTAAGTGTTTACCTTTTTACCACACCTCACTACTACTATACTATGTCTGCTCTTCCTCTCTTTGTTGTGCTCTCTTTCTATGTCTTTTGATGGTATGTGTACACAGAATGCCATCCGCACCAATCTCTCCCTGCACAAGTGTTTCCAACGGTATGAAGATGACTTCGGATCTTTTTGGATGGTGGATGATGCCGAGTTCGTCAAACGACGGCATTTGTCACGAGGTCGTCCTAGGAAATATGACCCAACCCCATCACCATCTCCATCATCCCACCATCCATCTGCACAGTAAGCACATCCGATCGCATTCTGAGAAAAGCACTAGAGTTCATTATGAATTTTTAGTTGTGTAGAATATAAAGGACTTTCAAATGATCCCTAACTGATTTTTTGAAACGTGATGTTTGGGTTATACACGAAAAATCCTTCATTATATTTTACATCCATTCCAAGTATTAGTTAAGAATAAGAAAGATACGCTGTTTGATAGGTTGGCAAGTTGACGATAAGCACTTTTTCTGCCCATTGGTCAAATATTTACGTATATGAGTCCTTTAGCATGTTGCAAATTTTGACTTATATTCATACACATAGTTTTACCTCCAAATGCTTAAACAGCATCATTAAAAACAGAGCGTGTTATCACATCTTCATCTTGGATTTCTGAATGGTATTTATGGGATAAGGGATCTATCCGTAAATAAGTTTGTACTCATCATTCAGTGAATTATTTTTGCATATAACCATATACTTTCAGGATAGCGATTAGAGTGTATATCTATCCACCCTAGTGTTCATCTACAGTTTCAACCGTGCAAATTGAAGCAAGAACAAAGGTTGAGCTTTTGCAAAACTCTACTTTTTTGAGATTTTCTCTCTTTACTCACTTTTTCTCATCGTCCTTTTTACTCTTTTTGGCACTATTTTTGTCATTTTTACAATTCTCTTCTTGTAAGCATTTGATGGACTTCAGCGAACCAAGTGATCACCCAACTCTCTCTCTCTCTTTTCTTCCATTTAACTTTTTGTCTATTACTCCTTTTTGTCTCTTTCAAATATTATGACTTCGTCTCGGTCAAAGTCTAGAAAAACTACAAGTCAGCTTCGCTGGTGCAGAATTAACCATGAGCCATGCTTTGGGGATGCAGGTACAAGTAGAACAGAAATAATCAGGTATTTATGTGATCACTTGGGGAAAAGAAGTCAGCATGGTCACTTTTCCAATCCTTTCTCTTTAATTAAGATATTTAATGTGTTATTTGAAAGAAAAAATTAGTAAATGTTAAAGCGGAAATGGAAAAGTGACTGAAACGGATCGCTTCGCAACTTTGTACCTTATTCTCGTATATTCGCGTATCGTGACGTGTGTAAATACCAAGACCGATTTTTTGGTCCAGTGCTAGTTGTGTACTCTCAAATAAAACTGGTAATGTTTATGTAGGAGTGAAAAAATGTATTTTGAATATATCTTTTATCTATTTTCTCCTTAATATTCGTAAAATATATGTATTTTTACACTTTTTCCGCTTCAAATTTTTCCTTCTAATTATATATAATATAATACGTTTAAAAATTTTACAATTTTCAAATTTAAATAATTTTTCATGTCTCTACCCGCATTTGTCTCACTAGCACACGCCATTTTTCTCTTAAAGTTCACTTTTTCTAAATACCTTTGCTTCTATTTTAATAACTTTACTTACCTCTGATTGTAATATTAAGTGTTTCTGTAAACCTTTACAGGGGAATCCAATCCAAGAGCCCTACTTTAACTCAAAGTCCGACGTTGTACGGAGAAGCAATCAACGCCAGTTTACAGGTAGCTAAAAATACAATAAGAGCTTCAAATAAAGTTGGATTGAGATCAGCACATTCTTACTGAAGCCTTGTATTTTTCCATCGATAGGCTGCTCTTGCAGACAACAGTTTGCCGTATGGCTCAGTAAACGCTGGAAGTGTGAGTCCAGATCAGGCTCCGATGTCTCCACTTGATGCTAGGTAACTTTTAAATGCACATTGAATTGACACTAATTCTTATCTTTCTGTGATGTCCAATACAAGTGTTTTCTAACATTTTTGTATTAAAGAGTTTGGGAATTTCACCATAGGTCGTTAAGAGGAAGTCCTGGTGGATTGAAGCGTGAAAGTACAAGTCCGATCGCAAACGGAATGCATCACAGCCATTTAGGAGGATGTTCGGAGAGAGGAGGACTCAGTGCCCACATGAAAAGGGAAATGGACATGGGGGAAATGAGTGGTAGCTATGGAGTCTCCTCCGACGGTGAATCCATTGGTCGAGATGACCACGACGATCTCTTGATGGACAAACACGAGGATCTTGCAGAAGACCTTTCCTTCACCTCTTCATCCCACACGACTGCCGATTCCAGTCGACTGGACCAATAGTCTCAAGCTAGAAGATATTGTCGATTTAAATTAGATACCACTCTTTCGAAAATTCATTCCAGAGAAAAAAGAAGCAACAAAGTACTAGAGTAATAATATATATAAAGTGTATGTATGTCTAAGTTTTTTTTAAAGTAAAACATGTTGTTTGCTCCAATCAATACGGTAATTAATAGCCGCGGTATACAAACATAGTATATAAGGTTCAGCAAACTTTTATTATACGTACATCCCAAAATATTACAGGTAGCTTTATTTGTTGCTTGCAACGTTGTGACGGTGATGATACTCGCTCTCCAGTTATGGTGGGTAGTACAACCTCTTTAAAGTTGTAATGTATGGTAGACAAATTTACGAATGACAAACTTGATAGGTTCGTTCCAAGTTGTCTTGTAACTCATCATCACTCTATTGTATCCATCCTCAATACGACTCACAACAATAAAATGACATACAAAAACTATGCTCATCGTTACTGTGCAGCATAATAGTGAAACGTATATATCAACAATGGTTTAACTAACTTATCATGATCTCCGAAACTTGTTTTTTTTTAATACTTGATAATGGAACCCACATAAATGTATACAAACAATCCATTGTTTCTTGTTAGCATCTATGACAAAGTACATTATTGTAGACGATTTCGGATTAAGAATCAATTTTGGCAAAGAGAAAGGATCATTCATCACATTTTTCAAGTAATTAAATTTGAATCAGGTGGGATAAGGAACGTATTTATCTTATTAAAATAAACATATATGGCGGAGGATCGGATGGCATAACGACTTTGTTTTACACCATTTTAGACAAGTTAGTGCAGTCGTATAAATACTTGTTGTTAGAAAGTTGTAGATAACTGCTTACAACATTGATTTATCTGAATAGTAACCAACCGTTGAGTTTAACAAGTCAAATTTTGATAACGGAGTAAATTATAGAGTACGAAATGCACGTATCATGAAATCATTTGAAAAAAGGAAGCAACACGACACCCCGATAAGTAAACATATGTATAGGAACAGTGAGGTCATGTAAAGTAATTATTCGTTAATGAAGTAGCAAAGTTTCAAAGAATCTGATTGGAAATTTGATGGAAATAATTACCTTAACAAATGGTACGGCTAAAAAATAAATTAAGTTTGGAGTAAGTGGGATTCTACCCTTTAATAAAAGGAACTGACAAAAACTGCGTTTGAAATCTTTCCTTTTTTTAAATCAACGCCACAGATGATCGCATACGAATAGATCTCATCTCAGCAGTTATCGATCACGACTGTGTAAAAATCATTATAAAACTAACTAGTGACAAAAAGTACTTACAGTTTAAAGGTATGAATGAACACACGTAGGTTACTTTACAGGCATTTTAGGACACCTTTGCATGCGTTTGAAATCCAGTTTCAGTACATATTTCTCTTACTATATGCATACCCAGTTAGAGTTCATTTTCCATACTCTTCACAACTGTACCCGTGAGTTACTATTTACTACCTACGTTAAGATATTTCAGATTAAAAAACCAGGACGCGAACTAGAATCTCGAAGGCTAATGGTACTAATATTACCATATTCCGTAGTTACCAACGTTGAAACTATCTTATAACTAGTGTATGCTAAACATTTTCACTTTCAGACAACGCAATTTACAGTACATATTTTACGTTCTGTGTACCTATGTATATAGTTTGATACGATACGGTGTACAATACATTACGAGTATTTTACCAATGATAATTTACAGTTTAAACTAATAATGCAGCACAGATGCATCCAAACGTCAATCATAAATATAACTCTAAACCTAAACTATACATACGGTTAATAGTACTACTTACATGAAACTCAAAGTTTCCATAAGAAGCCAAAGCTAAGTAAACAAAGCAAAGAAATCGCAATTGTTGTAAAAATCATTATCCCATTCTCCGGATGACAAATGAGCGTAACTATGATATATTGCAATACTATCCTAAACTTTAATAATAGTTCAAGTTAGAACTTCCTTACAAATAATCGTTGCTTTATTTTGTGATTTAAATTACAGTTTCATTAATTAAAACTAGGAAAACATTTGTACAATATATACATACATACACACAAGTTGATGTTTATCTCTGTATTTTTTTGTATAACTGATGTTACTCAAATTAGCCGAAGTTAATATATACATATAATAATCAATCACTGTTATGCTTATCCTTAAGCAGCTGAAACATTTAAGAAACGTTGTGTGTACTCACAAAAACATATGTCAAACCGGTAGTTAGCTAGGTCACGATGTAAATGACTGGAACCCTTTGTAGATACTATGAATTTATTGTAGAGCGGTTCTGTACAATGAAACGACTTGTTATGCAACGAATAAATTGAGTTTTTCTAATCCATAGAATATCTGTATCCATGTAGATGTTTAGTATCAACTATCAAACCTGTATCGCTTTCACTAGTCGTATACCAAATATGATGTACCATCACAAGAAAATGACTATGTTTGAAAATGCATGAAAGTATCTAGCAGTCTTCTCTGTCTTCGTGCATAATGTCTACTAATTTTGCAACCAAATATATTTCCAGCTAGCCATGCAATTTATGCAGTTTTTGTTTTCAATTCAATTACAATACAAGTCTTCAATTAAGTATAGCAAATCATTTACAAGTACTTATGGTATTCTTTCAACTATAGTGGTTATGAACATGTGAGCAATGTATGGCGGCTGATGTATCAAATGAAACTGATTACTACATATTATGATTACCTACTTATGTCTATGTACTTACGATGTACGTTTCAAATTGTTATCATTATTATATTTGTAAGAACGACGCGTCAGGTCATGTCACACCAGTGTAATTTTTTGAGTATTGATAAAATGTTGAGTACGAGCCCTGTATTTAAGAAAGCTGACGAAGGTTTGCAGCTGTAATGCGAATTACTAAATGATTAATCGTTACCGGAATACATATTACAAAAAAATGTGTTATGGAATATGGTGTAAATTGTGTAGTTTGGGAACTAAATCATCTTGTACACACACTGCGTAGTAGTTAGTTGTCAATGGAACTGAATCTGAGGCTAGAAAAATGATGTGGGTCTGTTTCTTTTTACTCCGGTGGCTAGCGAGCCCTTTTAACAGTTAATTTCTGTTTAAAACTGTCTAAGTACGTCTTATATCCATGTATATAAGATTTTAGTGTCAAATATGCCAATATGATAATCGTATACAGCTGTCAACTTCATCTATTTAATATTTAATCATGTTATCATGTTAGTGAACAAGTAATCTATTATAATAATATTGTACAGAGGTTGAAAGTGTAAGATACAAAACATATTGTGAATGAGTAATGATGTGTGTGTAACTAAAACTATCCGATAGACTCTTGTGTAGTTTGAGTGTGAAAATTCATTTTAATAGGCTTGTCTACTAGTCGTAAAGGAAATACGGTTCGTTACATAATTTAATGAAAACGTCGTTCGGTACTCTCTATGTTGGGTTGCCAACATACCTAGAAGTAATAAAGTGGCATGGTTCTCAATGAAAATGTAATTTGTTTGTAGCAACTTTTTTCTGCACCTGCTAATGTATTCATTCCAGGAGCACACCTGCATCAATCCAACTCATACGTATTAAAATTATTCCGAGAATGGGTTTTGCAACATTGTTTTTTGTCTCGATGAAAACTTTTCTTAGGAAGGGTGGAGGGTAACTGAGGGTGACAAGATACGATTTCAATTTGCTTTTTTGGCCTTAAATCAATCATTCTCTCACTCACGTTTTGAAACCAACGCACTCAAAATGGTCAAGTTACAATTGGGTCTTTCTTTCATATATCTACTAATTTTACTACTGCATATTCCTGTTGGAGAAAGTCGACCTCCACACCGTGTTAGAACAGACAGGAACAAACATGAACAAAAAACAAAAAACGTTACTGCAATACAAAAAGACAAAAAGGAATCTAAACAGTTAATACGTGCGGAAGACGACGGACTGCTGTCAAATGACTCATTTGGCGACGAAAACTGGAACGTAAGAATGTTGCCGACCCAGCCCATGGGAAACATGAATGGTATTGCTCATATCAGCTCAATCTATACCTCTGAAAATAGATTACAACATCGCGGTACGATAATTTAACTAATTCATAATTCCTTTATTTTTGACATGAAACAACTACAGCTCAACCAATTCGCGACGTACAATCAGAGAAAAATACCAAAACTAACTCGTCGAGCAAAAGATTGGGACGAACACTGTCTGCCAACTCGAGTGTCACAATCAACGCAACTACCAACTCGAGTGTCACAACCAACGCAACTACCAACTTGAGTGTCACAACCAACGCCACTACCAACTCGAGTGTCACAACCAACGCAACTACCAACTCAACCATCGTAACACCGGCCCGTAACCCAGCCTTATTTCCGACTGCTGATGATCCGTACCCGTTAGCGAAGAATCTCCCAGTGACACCTCAGGCACCGTGGATGGTCGATCATCCGTTTGAGAGACCCCCTAATGTTTCCAAAACCCAACAAGGTCCTCCATGGTTGCCTGTCGATTATTACGACCTACCGCCTGAGGCCATAGCTGATAAAACCAAGGTTGAATATCTTAACCAGGTTGGTGATAGATTGTTGGCAGAACTATATCCGCAAATACATTCAGATCCCGTGGAGCCGGAACCGACTTCTAAGGAAATAGAGGAATACAAAGTGTATGAAGGATACGAAACATACAATATAATACACATCACTAAAGAACAAATACAGATGTACTGTCCGTATCCCTGCCGGGTTTACAATCGTTTTTTCCCCGTCTGTGGAACCGATGGGAATACCTATCATAATCTGGGAGTCTTAGGGTGCGCACAAAAATGCAACAAAAGTATGTCAATGTTATTACTTATTGCTCTTTTCGCTAAGAAACAATGAATTACAATGAACATATCTCGTCATGTCCAAATTTTGTGTTTCTTGATGTTTTATGATGAAGAATTAGGCGTGAAGAGCTTTGTCCATTGTCCTGGAGCTGTAGAAGTAACTACAACGACTCTTCCTCCACCCACAACCACTCTATTCCCAATACAGGTGGAGCTTCCCAACGATATGGAGGAAATAACTTTAATGAGGTTGCACATAATGAAACTATTTGGACAACCTGGTTTTAGGTCAACCCATACCAATATCACGGAGTACATGAGTGTTGAAGGAAACAAATGGTGGTGGGTATGGTGTTCGTATATGAGGTACTGGTGCCATGATTTGAATTTTGATGAAGACGAACCGTGGCAATTACTAAATATGAAAAAAGAAAAAGTTGGCACTCTTCCACCCCGCGTATCAAGCACAAAGGACCCAAAATACGTATATTGGTCAGACATTACCACACCGAAACCCAAAATAAAAAATTTGAAGCTATCCACCAATTATTAGATATTTTCCTCTGTCACAACCTGATTAACATACTACATAAAATATATATAAATATAAAACTCAGCAATTATTCACGGTTTTACCGACTGGATGATATTATGTGCTTAACTTAAATAAATTGGACGAACTAATCAAGTGAAAGTAGAAAGATTAAAATGAATCGATGAGAATTTTAAAATCGCTCTTTGTTTATGCCAAATTGATTTACTTGTATACATGGAATAAGACCAACAAAATGAGCTTTTAAGTAAGAATCACTTCAATATCGTATATGGAATTGTAATGTGTACAGCGATCTACATAATAAGTTATGGTATGGTAACTTTATGATTTAACAATTACAATGTTGAATGCATCCCGAAAATGTTATTTCGTTTTTATTTGCATAAACTACTAGCTGCTAATCAATAATTTATTACACAGCATTCAATTTTATGTTTAATCGGTTGTTTGTAAGCAGGGTCTTAATTGAAATTTGAGTAAGAAACAAACAGTAATGCTAATACAGTATCAATTTTATCCTGAATACAAGTATCTATCTTTAATTTGTGCACTAAAATAGCTTGAGATAATCCCCATAGTTCAAATGCTTCAGTTGCCATTCACAGAAATATGGGTTCAACAACGTTGATTTGAAAGCCAACGCAACCTTAAATGACAATCATTGCATTCTTTATTGCGTTAAATTTTGCTTTTCAAAAAGCAGATAAGGTAGAGTCTGCCATAGGTTTAATATGTCAACAAATTGCAGCTTCACTTTTTATAAACTAGCATATCATATCTAATCGAATTGCAAGAAGCTTTTTCGGCTCTGCAACTAGATCACTTCTCTTCTGGTGTAAAAAACGACTGATGCATCACCATAGCCTATCATTTTTGTCCGTCCGTCTAACGAAGAGTTGAACATTTGATTGTATTTTAGTTACATACTGATAACATGACTTTTAGTTGGAAAATTTACAGTCAACTATTTCTCTTTTTTATTGGATCAAGCAATTTCCCCGGATTTTCGAGGAGTCCAGTCCAAAAACTGAACAGCATTTAAATTTTTCCAACATAGCTGTTGAGGCTCAATAGTATTGAAGTTTTACCTTGTACAATATTGCATGCACCGAAATTAAGGTGAAGGTATTCATAAGTATCCCAAAGTTTTAGATACTATTTATGATGATACTTGTACCATTAGATACTTCCGATATCACTGCTTTGCAGGTTTACATCTTGAAATTGAGAAGTGAATGACTTCTGCAAATAAACGACATCAGACGATCACGATCCAATAAAATTGCTCTCCTTGAAACAGGGCACATGCGTGTAGCGGCAATAAACATTATCCCAATGTGAACGTGAGGTATCGACTATGGACGTCAGCAATTATGATTCAAAAAGAGAAATTCAGTAACAATAGAGAAAGAGTTGGAATTGTACTAAAAATAACTTACCAATTTTATTTATAAATTTATGAAAGTTAAAATTCACAGTAAAATCAAGTTGGTAATACTGGTTCAAATCATTTTTCCTGGAACATGCCAAATTACAATTTCATTTTTCTTTCAAGTACAAATTTTCTCCAGTATCGTGTGTTTAAATTAGATACAAGCATATTTTAAATGCATTTCTGCTCTAAGATAGTGCTTTGAATTGTTATTGTGTAAGTATACATAGTAAATCTTTCGCTCAACAATTTGCTTAATTAATTAGAACCAAAACCATCTAAAGCTGCTACTATTGTCCGAATTAGTTCTCTGTCTCTTGTTTTGTCTGTTTCGTGATAGATATAATTTTCAGACTAACGAGTAGACAAGCTAATGCAATGCAATACGCATGGTAAATAGTAACCTCACGTAGAACACTGGCCATTGCTCATAATAAAACTTACAACTACTAATGAGCTCACTAACGCTTTCGCATGATTATCTATTAAAACCAAAGGCTTATTTCTAAAAAAAGACTTAAATATTATTTTGGAATTTTTCATTTTGAAATTAATTCGATGGAATGTAATATAACCAACAATGATAGGTATATAAAACAATTTTTTGAGTAATGCAACTACTTGAAATGATTAGGTAGAATATTGCAAGTCCGATTTTACTTATGTGTCGTTTATTGAAACCTTTAATATATGAAACATTTTTGTTTTAACCTGCTAGAAAAATCTAAAGCCTCTCATTCATTACTTGCTTTGAAAATGCGTATTGCTGTCAATTTATCATGCATTATCTTAAATTGAATTTTTATCAGGAAGTAAGTAGCTACAAATGAGAGCTACAAAGTGATCTTTCATGTGGATCAACTTCCGATTGAACACATACCTAAGCATACATGCATACATGGATACTTGTGTTTACACATTTTGTTTTCAGGATGAAGGAGCAAAATCATTTCTCCGAACAACGGTGGTCGCTTTTTTATAACAAATTAATGCAAAGAGATGCTTTACTTCGTTTAGTGCTTTGTTCTGTACATGCGGCAAGCTGTGTATATGTTGCCGACTATCAAAATCTTACGGTAGTTTAGCTTATACAAGTACATACATAATCTCTGCTGCTGTTTATAACAACATGTTTCAAATCTCAAAAAGCAATAAAACACCGGCCCACAAAAATTGCTTACAATTCGATTCTATGTCTACTAACTATTTCTCATCCCAATGAAAATTAATAAAACTGCATCAAAAATTTACACAACGCATAAATAAAATGAAATGGAGGTGAAACGTAGGTGCTGCTCATTTATAACTCTCAGTCTCAGCTTCAGTTTGTCTGCTTCGTAGCTAAAGTTTGTGTTGTTGGTGTGCGTATATAAATTAGACGCAAACGCTGAGCTTTCGGTAATATCTTATGTGAATATCATCATCATTTACAGCAATATTTTCCCATTCTCTCAATGGCATTAAACATCCAACTTGATGCGTATGTTTGATGGAAGTCGTAAGAACGAACCTATACTGTATTACTTGTAACCTTGCACTGTTTGTGTGAGAATTTTAAAGTTAACACACTGATTTATGATAGGGAGTGAAGATCCTAATGAACATACTAAATACATAAGCAATTGCAATTTGCAATATTTTTTACGAGTTTTGGTACATGAGTACAAATAAAAACTGATTGGGCAATATTTAAACTGCCAAGTAAACTTTGCTTGCGCCTTACGTTTGATTAAGATTAAAACCCAAATGAAACAAAATGAAATGGTTCAGAATTATTGAAAGTCCATTACTAACCGTAGCTAATGCCATGGAAAGATTCTCAAATACTATGACTGAAGATGAAAGTATGCCACTGGTAGAAGAACATTTGAGAAATATCATCTTCCGGATAAGATAATTTCATGAACTTGTGTACAGTTTTACATGCAGTAAAAGCGCACAAACAATCATCCGGCTTAAGCTAAACCGAAATTCATAGTCTTTACATTGAAAATTGATGCTAAACATTGCTAAATTATGGTTTGTTTCATAAATGTGGGAATTGAGAAGAATAATGTGTATTCATTCTCAAAAACATTGATACAACTGCTTGCACTTTCTTACGCTTGTATGTTTACTTCTCAAAGGCTTAGCAATGTTAATACTAATGGTTGGTTACTTAATGAGCCTCATTCATATGGATTTAGGATGAAATGGAAATCGTTTTTGATATGCTTTATTATCAATTTCATCGATTGCCATGCGTAATTTGATGTTTACTACATAATGTTATGTTTGCTACATGAAAAACCAATAATTTTGTGTTTTTATTGTAATCAATCAACATTAACCAATACATGCGTTGCTCCTCCGGTGAATGTACTCTTGAAGAAAACATTTTTTGATCTATACCTTCTACCTGTGTCGACTACAGAAGTTAAATTGGAGTAGGGCCAGGTTCATCGGTAGCACTTTACCGGATTTTTATATAGTAAGATGCTTACTTCAGCTTTGCCTGCCAATGTAGCTCGCTCTACGTGTCGTCGTGAATGTCGTGATCTTGCTCTTGAAAGTAAAACAGGTACCGCATAATCAGCACCGTCGTGAGGCTAATGCTATAAGTAGCACATCCAAATTGTCAGTTTTTTCTCTTACAACGTTACAACCAACAAGACTCAGATTAGATGCCAAGTTGTTCGTAGAATCACAAGGTACAAGGATGTATTTATTTGGTATTTGGTACAGCTACAATCTACATAACATTATTTGCTAAATGTATGAATATACATGTCTAGGTTTCTCCTATCGTAACACTAAGGATTAGTGCATCTTGGCTGGCAGGTAGTAAGTATGATTTCATATACTTTGTGACTGTGACTATTGACTTGTTGTTACAGTGCTAACAGGTAAAACAGTGCTTTTATGTGTCTAACGTTATATATAATAATACACGCTCACGACTAGGAGCAACAATCCCTCTACACAGGTAGATATGGGACATTGTTGGATAGAAACCCATGAGGTGTTCACGTAATGCAATGCAAATGTAACAATAATACCTGTTCTAGCAGCTACACTCAAACTCCAACACAAGATTATAATATGCATGCATTGGCTTGGAATCATGGGGATGATGGGGTTGAAGATGACGGACATCCACAAACATATGAACAAACATTTACTCACGGTACGATTATACTCTTTAAAACTTCATTCGAAAATCCTTGACTGACAACATTCGTTGGAGCATCCTCTTCATTCATAGCAACTTCACTGAAATACAAGACGTTGCCATTACACCCCCTTCTCTTGAACTAAAAATCGTCT
Organism: Orchesella bifasciata; assembly: GCA_034697805.1. Classification (NCBI taxonomy): domain Eukaryota; kingdom Metazoa; phylum Arthropoda; class Collembola; order Entomobryomorpha; family Orchesellidae; genus Orchesella; species Orchesella bifasciata. The sequence continues at coordinate 42,238 of JAQGAP010000217.1, forward strand.
TCTGAACTGCGAGTTTGAATCAGGAGTCTTAAGTGACCAGACCACTAATCTAAATTGTTGTTCCCTTGCATACACGCTAGTAGCAGAGAGCACAGCCTAGCACAATAAGAACATACACATGCATGCTGTCATCCCCGTCTCCACTAACATCAACGCTTATTGTAGCATTATCAATCGTACTTCACATTGTTTGTTATGTTGTTTGGTTGTGCGGTGCACTGCATTGTTACGATTATAAAAAAAATAACGTAAATATTACACATTGGGTTGCATGGATGCATAGGTTAGGCAAGTAAAAACATTCTTGAATAAGTGCTCACAGGCAATCGTGTATGTATATGTATGTTACATGTTAATCAGTGTAATCACACAGTAATGCTGCCAAACAACACACACTACCCAAAAATATTCTCGATAAAAAGCTAAAAGTCTTCGAATACTAGTCAACCTCATATTCTAAATTATCTTTGCCACACCACTATGTAGTTGACTGCGAGCAAATACAGGTTTGGTGTGGTAAAATGTATAGAGGCCTGGAAGGTACAGGGCAAACTAAAAAGTGTCTCACTTGTCCCAAATCTGAACAATATTGTGCATCGTATCGTATTAACTCTCACCTATCCTTCCCAGGTCACTCGTAATAATCCTCTTTAAAGTAGCCGCATTTCAATCTCAAATCTTTTTAATTTTCCTTTTGAACGGCTTATGACTATCAGTGTAGAAGGTGAAAGGTTGTGTTGTGCTGTGGTGTGGTGGGTGCAGAAAAAAAAATCATTGTACTTGTAGAAAGTTTCAGGTTAATTTTAATGTGAGGACAAGACGATGAGATAAAAAGTGAATGGACAGAGTGAACACGTTGTCTACCGTTTGGGAAATGGCTCCAAGATAGTTTAATATTATGGTGACCGAAGTGGAGGATCCGGTGTAGTTTCTAGAAACTGTTGGTGCTCATTTCTTTTGTGGAAGTTGGCCATTACGCTATTCGTCATAATGAGTGGCCTAACTTTCAGACGTGGAATGACCTTTGTCAGTTTTATCACTTGTTGTGCAGCCCTCGCCCTACTATTAGCTGCTCTTAGTACTCAGCGTTGGATTGTAGCCAGAGCTCATAGAAAAACAACCACTAATGTCACTAATACTTCCGATGGTAGAATTCATCTTGGGCTGTTCTACGGAAGGAAACATCTCAACGTTGGATATGGATGGAGACCTTCGGATATTAATGGTAGGAATACTTTTGAGTATATTTCAAAGAAACTCTCTCAAATTTGGTTGCATTTTGAGCGCATGTATTTTTCTGGAATTGAGTTCGCTCACTTTGAGATAATACATGGCCTTCGTCCAACATATTATGGCCTTTGTATATTTTACTGTGTGTTGATAAATAATTTTTGATTGGCTCTACGCAAGTGAAAAACATGTTTTCTTCAAAAAATAGTTTTTACCGTAAATTAAAATCGCATGTCGAATTCCAGAAAATAAATTGTGCTCAGGAACACATCGTTCATGCCATGCTGATAAATTCACATTCAATGTCATTGCTGACTGTACCCATGCACACTCTTTGCAAAGGAAAGAAGCCCTAAATATTATGCAAATTGGCAATTTCGTAAGTTATTTTTTCACACATGAAAAGTAAGTGCATAGAAGTTAGGTGGGTGAGCTTTCAAAATATTCCCAGGTTGAAAAAAAATTGTTTTTCTGATTTCATCCCTCTTTACTTAGGGCCGGTTTGGCCGTAAAAAAATAAACGAATTGCCATTGAAAATTGTAATATATTTTTATAAATCTTAGTAAAATCCCAACAAAAATTATTGATATTACAAACATGCATAATGTACAATGGCACACATTAAAATTTACGCATATTAATGTGATATGCAATGCTAAGGTCTAGTAGCTAGTACTACTTCGATAACGATAATGTGAACGAAGAGTTTGACATCATGCAACCCTAATAATTTGGCATGTGCACAACATTCGAAGCAGAAATAAGAATACATAATGATATATGAGTTAAAGAAACAATATCACATAATAAACCCAGGCTAGTAGTCTACTGTCATTTTCTACACTCACATGCATGGTAGTAATTACAGTTGCATGCCAGACATGGGCTGAAAACAAAAGTTCTTTGTTTGCGTAGAGGGGGCTCCTCGTATTATATTATAATCACAAAGCCATTATGCTCATTATATATGTACACCAGATAAGTATTATGTAGTAGCACAGGTTTCTAAAATTTCTTACCGTGTTACTAAAACTGTCAATGAATTCATGAAAATGAGGGCTCACTGGAGCATTAAGTCCTTTGTAGCGGTGAAAAAGGGCTAGTGAAAATAGTCCTTGGCTTTCTCATCTTTGAATCATACTAAATGATATTCTTACATAATTTCTGATTTTTCCTGAAGGTGCAACAAAAAGTCAAAAAAGAGAGAGTACCTACATAACGTTTATTATTTAAGTAATTATACATGTTTCAATTAATGCTTTGGGAGAGTTCATTTTTAAACTGTTATTACATCTTTAACACTCCACGTGATGATGTCTTGTTGTTTATATTTTAGTTATTGAGACACTTAACAACGACAAGAACTTCATGAGCTATGGATTGTGGGTGGCAACAATTGGTTGTGTATGTCTGGCGATTTTGTTTGCGGTTTTCTCTGCGGTGTTTGCCCTCGTCAATACAGCTACGACACCGGTAGAAGCCATCACTGGGATTCCAGGCTTGTATCTGTGGAACAGTTGCGCATGTAAGTTGCTTATCATACCTAACAGCAGAGTTAATAACTGTTGCTCACCTTGCCCCGTACAAAATTCAATAGATTGTAAATTAACAAATTCTTCTTCCAGTGGCGTGTAACCTGGGTTCCCTAGTGACATGGGGCATTCAGTATCATCTGAAGCTTCGCCACAACGTGTTACCAATCGAAGACCGAAAGAACACCTGGACATCTGAGGGACTCGCAGTATTGGGCTACTCCTTCTGGTTCGTGGTTGGAGCTGCAATTATACACATTCTTAACCTTGTGTTGATCTTCTTAGGAGCACATCAAAATCGCCGTGATCGACACAAAATGCATAAACCCATACAAGAAGAGAAAACGAATGGTGCCATTATGCTGTACTGAGTTTACGTATCGAAAACAAAACCTTTTAAAAAGTGACCCCTAGTTCCCATTTAACTACATGAAAACCTCATCTCTCGAAGACATGACCATAAATGATATATGAAACCACCTTATGATACAACGTCGATAAAATAAAATATGATGATTCAATACTGTGCCGTTTCTTCAAAGAAGACCATGATAGGAATAAGTTTACCTTAATTAGTTTTAACTACAGTGTATCTATTTGACTTAACTCCATTTTTATATTTTGTTATCGTAAAATGTAAAATGAAATGTTTTAATGTGTACCAAGACTTTTCGATATGTATTATGTTGATATTTGAAAATGCAAGGATGAATTTTACTGGGCTTCTAATAGCCCTCCAATTACTGTACTTATGAAAATTCTACCTACCCAAAAAAAAGCTGTCAACTGATGTTTTACCAATTATATTTATGGGGCTTAGAGCATTCTCCTAAATTCGAGAAAACGTTTTCATTTACTGCTTAGCCCCTGTCAAGAATAACTTATTAAGTTAATCCGTGCGCCTACCTGTTATGTCTGTTTTCTCTACCCTTTAATCTCCCATTATAAAAGTCTGAACTAATCAATCTCATCTCATTGGATGACATCCTATGATCATTTTCTTCCATTTATAGGATTATATATTATGTAATGCTAGCTGTAGTATGTAGTAAAAATGATTCACTGTTTTGCCATACCATAAACAAATAATTCAAACATTATTGCCTACTTAATGTCTTATTGTAAGGAAGCTTTGCAGTGTCAGTTGCTTAACAAAAATACATTTACTTTGTCACAAATATAGATTGTTGGATATTGATGAAATTTTTATTCCATTGCATTACCAACCAGCTACAATTATTGATTAGAACTGTAATCCATGGTACATTGTTACTTAGGTGACACTGCTCTGCAAGTTTTTAGGTTGTATGAAAGATTGGCCACTATGTACCAATATCCACAAAGAGGTAATCTGTACAATTTGTGTTATTAAGACAAGAAGGGTTCATAAACATGTTTCAAAGTAAGATGTAGTAGTATAACTTCATACGAAGTTGAATTAATTTGTTACAAAAGGCCAAATTCTATACTACTTGTAATTATGTATGATGACGTATTAAATTATAAGCTTCGCTGGTAATAAAGTAATAAACTATGAAGTTTGGAGAAATTATAGCTTTTCTCATGTTCGAATTGATTTACACCTTTTAATTTCACAAAAACGGAACTAGAAATCAATAATTTAGTTCATGTCTCATGTATCCCCTTGAACGAATTTTCATTACTCCCTCAAAATGGATCTTTTCATACAATATCAGCAGAACAGATTTGCAGCAGGAATTCTGATGAAATATCTTCACTTTAGCTATATATGATACCCGAATACGGAAAAGGAGAAAATATAAAGATGCAATTGTACAGACGAGAAATCAAGGACGCATGGATATGATACTAATTTTAATTCGATATATATTTGTACTTTAACCAAGTAAGTTTTCAACAAGTCTGTTGTAGCATTGCACTATCATATACAATAATTGATTTATAATAAGCGTACGATATGATACGGTAGCACGCCACGAGCATACGAAAGTAGCATCAATAATATTTAATACTTTGGTTAAACAAAAAATGGCTGAAATAAAGAGCCATTCCTGACTTAGGAAAAGTTTCGCCTTCCCAACAACAGTCTATCCTTCTTCTGCATCGGAAGCTCGTTTCTGCAACTAAATTTAATTAATCCATTAGATTGTTCATCGTAACTTTAAATTAGAAAACAATGCATATATTCAAATATCTATACCTTTGATTGAAAACTGTCAATCGCCAACTCCCGACTTTTCTTTCGAATTTCTTGAATTAAATCATATTCGCTTATCTCGTCGTTCTGCGCCAACTGTACCATATACAACGCAACTTCTTTATGCGGTTTGCTCATCATCATACTGTCTGAAATTACCAAAGTAAACATGACAACATATAGTTTCCCAATTGATTATAACTAAAACTTGTAAAAATCTGATTATACTCATTTTGATATACCTTTTGCATGACTAGCCACAGATATTTCTGCTGCAGGAATGTTTACAAAGATATCATATAAACTAGTACGGTTTTCAATGCTAGCGTTTAAGCATCCAACAATGTAAAATTTCATATCCTGTATAAAATAAATGTAAATTTTATGAAGATGAAACTCGCAGTAAAATATTTCTACTCAGAATTCTTGAAAAAATTATTACCGCAAACTGAGCGAGTTCATCGTCGTTATCCCCCACCCATGGAAAAACATTATCATACCGATCACAGCCACGGGATCCAAGCGCCAATATACTTAAGACGTCCTTAATTATCATGCAGGTGATTAGAATGATGTTCGAGTATAAATAATACATGTATTGTCACAATCCATAATTAAATAATGTATTGCTTCCAACCTTGATTAAGCCATCAACTTTCCGGTTGTAGACAACCACTCGTTGTTTTCTTAATACTGCAGTTAGTAGTACAATTGTTTCAATTCCGAACTTGGTAATAAGTGCTAAAAATAGAAAATCCAATCTGTTTAGGTTTTCCAAAACGTGCAAAAACGAAAAATACATAGTGTTGCAAGAAGGGTTTAAGTAATTAAACGTGGACGTACATCTCACTCTAAAATTCTGGAACGGTAAAATTGCATCATATTTGGATGATTTTATGGACGTATTTTCCCAATGACATTTACCAGTTACAACCAAAGATAAAAACTGTCTTAGGAGGATTGTAGGGTCGGCTTCTGCTACGAAAACTCGTAAGAACAGATTTCCAAAGTCTTCATACCTTGCTGGATTGAAATCCTCTGCTTCAATTAGGATTGCAATACGGTCGATCTGTAAATGTAAATTTGGTCAAATACATTAGTCAAAACTTACTGATACTAAAAGTGTTATTTTACTAAATTCCATTCTCACCTTTAAGAACTTGGAATCTGCACACTTCATGTCAGGTGAAGGCAACGGTGGCGATATAGTGATGTAATGCCATGTTTTACAATATTTAAAGTACTTTGCAGCAGCTCCAGATGCAGAGCTTGAATCTCTAATCTTTGAAATCTTTCGAAAGCAAATTTCCATTTGAGTACGTTCAGAACTTGGGTAGCTCCATGTTTTCATCATCCCATCACATTTATCCAGTTCTACAAGTATGCAAATTTTAACATTCGATTAGCTACGCCCTCACACCAACACGAGCAACACGTATTTACTGGCTATAAATGAAATGTTGACCATTTACCAATTACGTGGCAAGCTATTGCCTTCGCCGGAACAGGGGGCATTTCGATGCCCTTCCCTTCAGTGGAATTCGTCATTGTATGAAATCTGAAGTAGCAGTCAATCTTGATTCAAAAAAGTAAAAAGCATGGACTAATTACTGGGGTGGACTTGCCCCTTCATTGTTCTAGCACTAGAAGATTATGTAGTTGCTGTCAAATTTTGACATGCTCAATAATATTATTAAGTGACTGCTTCAGCATTCCCACCGTTCATGCTAAGCATCGAGAGATCTCACATTTGCCTTACATTTTTCACATTTGGAATTCTCATAAAAAGAGGAACAGAACTGAGCCAGCTTCCCCTTGCTAGGGTTTCTCACTGCAGATGAATAAACGAAATAGAACTACAATGAAAAAGCCACGGCATCAAAGATTTGGTTAGGCTCTCACTAGATGGGCCGAGACAGTACTTTGACACAGATGCATATGAATTTTTTTATCGAAAGTGTGATGCAGTGTACCCGGTTCCTATAAGACCAAACGCAAACCATAAGCATACACAAATATATGCATATAGTTGTCTTACTACGTAAACTGGTTATGAGTAGCCAATTTTGCACCAAAGTTCAAATAGGTTTCCCGTGCACCTCCTGTCTAGATTGTACAGTAGAACTCCTACTTCGGCATAAGTGAATGTAAGTGATAGAGAGCGTAGTTGGTGTAGATAGCTGCATAAGACGAATGTCTCATCCTCCTTGTAGCATTAGGCAAGGCTGGAAGTGCGACGACGAGGTGAAAATACCCGGCGTGTCTGTCAATTTTAATAAAGGAGATATCTTTTGATTTTAATTGTGCTACAATTTAATGATATAGCATCACCATGTCGCGTTATTATCAACGACCGGAAAATGCCCTTAAAAAGGCAACTGGTAAGTAGATTTTACCTCAGTTTTTTATTCGTGTGTCAAACATCTTTGCTGGAATAATGGAATGTGTATCCAGCAAAGAATGAGCAAGATAAGTACCAGTTTTTGGTGATATCAATGATGTAGGGAAAGTGAAATTTAGAGGCTTTTAATGCTCAAGGGCTCCCCTAACTGTTAGTTTAAAGTTAGCATATGGTGATATTCCTTGTAGGCACCGGCTTTTCAATCAAATTGCGAGTTTGAGCCAAACTTAATATTTAGTTTCTAACCAGCAATGTTTGTGTTGAGTTGGAGAGATTGTGTTGAACTCATTATTGAATGTAATAGGAAGGATGAGAAATGGTTAAAACTGTATTTAACCTGATTGTATATGAAGTTAATTGGTGATTTTTTTCGTGATTTTAGAATTTATTGAGGTTGGAAAGCCCACCAGGGCTTTGGATACCCTCTACGATGTCATCAAAGGGAAGAAGCATAGATCCTTCAGTGAAAAGGTTATCGAGCCGATCATGCTCAAGTATTTGGAGTTGTGTGTCGAGCTCAAGAAACCTCACACTGCCAAGGAGGGCTTGTATCAATACAGGCTTATGTGTCAATCGGTAAGTACTGATTTAAACCCATGTATTTCTGTTCTGAAGTTACATGTTGTCAACTATCAGTGAGTGAAAGCTCTGATTTTCATTGTTGCGTAATTTTTATGGTTTTAGGTAAATGTTGGCTTGCTGGAGAAAGTCATCAGAAGTTACATTCGGATGGCTGAGGAAAAGACGGAGACAGCAAAAGCATTGATAGAGAAGAAGACGGCTGCCGAGGCTTCAGCAGAGCCAATTTCCATCGTGGAAGTTGATGACTTGGACAACTTGTCAATGGCTGATATGACACTTCTGAAGTAAGTTTATAAACATAATAATGTACTTTAATTTTTGAGTGAAAGTATTTATGAAAATGTTTTGTTTGTAGTGTCATAACTGAAGAACAGGCACAAGAAAGGAGTGGACGTGCCGCTCTGATTCCTTGGGTCAAGTTTCTTTGGGAGTCGTACACACAGTGTCTTGATTTACTGAGGAACAATCCTCGG